>BGNK01002802.1:0-91168 GCA_003297005.1 Symbiodinium sp. clade A Y106
AACAAATAAAGACAAAGTTTGCCAAATACGAACATAAATAAGGTTTTGGGCCCTTTACATATAAGCCCTGTTGATCTAATCCCTGTTGTTCTGGTTCGGCGCAAACGGTTAAGGAATTTGGGTTTAGGACTTATAGGGTTTAGGGCTTATAGGGTTTATGGTTTAGGGCTCATAGGGTTAGGGCTGGCTTATAGGGTTTAGGATTTAGGGTTTAAGGTTTAGGGCTTGTAGGGTTTTAGGGTTTATAGCTTATAGGGTTTATAGGGTTTAGGGCGCTTAGGGTTTATAGCTTATAGGGTTTATATAGGGTTTTTGGGTTTAGGGCTTATAGAGTTTAGGGTTTAGGGAGGTGTTTACACTTTCAGCTTTATAGTGGTAATATTATCCCAAAAAGTGTAAAGTGTATCCACTCAGCTACTAAGATAAGAAGAGGGTTTTGGGGCCCATTATACTATACTTCTAACAAGGAACCCCCAAACAGTATAGGTAATTATCAAGGCCCCTCTATTAATACCCCACCCCCTGAAATCACCCCCCCTCAAAAATCATACCCGAAGGGTCCAAGTACCCAATAACCATATATTCCCCAAATATTGGCCTACATATCTGCGATCCTAAACCTAAGAAACTCAAAGCTTTGCCGAAAGCATTATTAAAGAAACTTTCCTAAACCTAAACCCTAAACCCACGTGCCTTTCCTAGGTTTTGAAGTAACCAGGGAGAAAAAAGTATAAACAGTATAAACTTGTATTTCAGAATGGTTCCTTTAAGAAAAAAGTATTAAAGCATGGTACTCCAAAGCCCAGTAATCATTGGGTCCCTTAGGGACCCTTAGGGATATGATAAGACCTAGGATCATCCAGGCTTACTTAAAGGATCATGGGACTTACTAACTAGGGTTATAATTAGGGTTACTCTACTTATAGCTACTTATAAACCCAATTAAGGTACATATAACCTTACTTACTGAGTCCCATGATCCTCCAAGTAGAGCTTGAGCTTCGGAGTTCTATGGGGCCTATCGTGATTTATAGATCGGGCTTTCTAAAAAACGCGGGTTCAAATTTCAAAGGGTTCCGTCGGCTGACCTGGCCGCGCGTTGGGAAATCAGCATCGGCCGCATCGGGGTTCTTTTGTGACCATGCCACCAGCGCAGCAGCTGGATTTGAAGGCATTGCGGCCACTTCACGGATCGTTTCTCGAATATTCCTATTGAGAGCATGCCCATTCTTGTTCTCACGGCGGACATCTTCTTCCGACAGCGTGTACTTCACAACCATCCCGCAGCGAGGCTGTTTGTCGCACTTGCAGTACACGTAGTTGTAATTGGTTTTGTGGACCACCTTGTGCTCATTTAAGCCCCATTCGGCAGTGATGATTTCTGCCATGCTGCGATTCTGGCGCGCCAGGGTGGTCACCTCCCAGTCGTTGCCGTGGAGATCACGTCTAGTGACGGCGACGTCCAAACATAGGAGTTTGGGGTTTAAGGCCTTTAGAAACTTTAGAATTTTGGGTGTAGTCTTGGTCAGGGTTAGGATTTAAGGTGCACCCCCTGCCCTTCTAGGGATGTCAGTTGGTGGAGCTTTGGGCTAACTGTAACGTTTGTATGCTTCGGCAGTGTATGTTCCCAACATCCTAGAAGCAAACACAAAACCTTAAGATTTCGGGTAATGGGATTCTAGGTTCCCAAGTAGCTCCTTACTTAATAATAAGCCTCAGCAAGGTACCCTCTTTCCTACTATTCGGGTTTAACCCAAAAAGGAAAAGTGCAAAAAATGGTACTACTGGGGACTCGGATATTTCTTTAAGTGCTGGGATATTTTTGCTGGTTCAGGCATTCTCCGCGTTTAGTGGCCCATGACTTTCGGGGCGTCTAGGATTGTTTGGGTCTACTGGAATCGCCTTGTTGCGGCCAAAATAGGGCAATCATAGTGAAGAGCCACAAGACAGCGGCGAGCTTCCGGAGCAAGGTTCAACTACCGTATAGGTAATCAGAACATAAAAGGCTCTCTTGTGTGAACGTGCACTTGCAGCTGCTCGGCGGCCGCAGGAATACCAGGTCGTCAAAAAGGCGAGGCACCCCATGCCCCACAATAGTGGGAGTACGAGCACGATTCGTTCTAGTAGAAGTACTGGTTGAAGTCAGCTTGCTTCCGGTAGTTGAGGAAGCCCGCGTGATGCTGCAGTTCAACCCTCATTCGGCGCGAAGTCCTTGCCACCACGCCACGTGGTGGCGCATGGAAGACTTGTTTCCATATATGGGGTCATTCTAGACGGACGGGCGGGAGAGGAGTTGTTGCAGCTCTGCCTTTGCTTCTGGAGCTTGGGGCATTTCAGAAAGCAAGGCGCCTTGTACAGAACCCTATGAAGCTGCGATCCTCAATATACTGCCACACTGAAGGGGATTTTTTGAAACGCCTGAAAGCCAAACAAAAGCCTACTGAAGCCTCAACCTTTAAACCCCATTACAGACCGACTGAGAACTGTTCAAAACCAGGCTATTTTGGTGATATGGGTTGAACTGTTATCCCCACCTTATACCGGAGCACCTGGAAGACCTGTGTAGAGTTGTCAGAAAGGGCCCATGTTCCGAAACCCTACAAGCTCGGAACCCACCCACCTAAACCCTAAACCCCAAACCCTAGACCCTAGACCCTAGACCCTAGACCCTAAACCCTAAACTCTGGACCCTAGACCCTAGACCCTAAACCCTAAACCCCAAACCCCAAACCCTAAACCCTAAACCCCAAACCCCAAACCCCAACCCCCCGCCCCCCGGATGCCCTCGGATGCTGCCAAGACCAGCTTGGCGTCGACAGATCCCTGGGAGGCGCCTCATGATACGAAAAAGGAAAGGGCAGAGCCGGGGGACCTCAGCTTCAGGGTTCTTACGGCTGATGGACAAAATCCTGCCTGACCTTAAGGACTCTAAACTATGGGAATTATGGTATGAGCTCCCTAAGGCTCCATGTACCAATATAGTATATACTTAGGCCTTAAAGTACCCATATAGAGACCCCTTTAAGGCTTAAGTAGCTACTATAAAGATACATGGAGCCTTTGGGAAAGGGCAGAGCCGGGGGACCTCAGCTTCCCAGACCCCCCGGAGGATCTAGAAAGTAGATCCCCTAATTGGGGGCCCTATACTACTAAGGGTACTTTATAGGAACCCCCATTAAGGGATCTACTTTTTGGATCCTCCCGGGGGTCTGGGTTCAGGGTTCTTAGGAATCATTTCCCATGTTTATGCTGATCAAACTCAAAGGGGTTATTATAAGGGCCTAAATAATTACCAATACTACTTTGGGGGGGCTCCTTATTGTAAATATAGAATAATGAAGCCCAAAAACCTATTCTAATTATTAAGGCTCCTATATTAGGGCTAAGGGTTCAAGGGCTAGGGCTTGAGGGATTAGGGGCTTAGGGTTGAGGGGTTTACCTGCTGCTGTTCGGGGGTCCAGGCTTGAAGGTTTAGGCGTTGGGCTATTCTTCGGCACACTATATACAGGTGTGTTTTTCAGTTTTATTCAAGGACTTCAAAAACTTTCCAAACGGGTTTTCTAGACGGATTAGTTATAAAGGCGGTTATAGGTGTAAGGGCTGTAGAGACCTTGGTTCCGTCGCGTGAGTATACTAGATCTGGCCTAACAAAGCGCAAAGCAAGTGCTTGACGGATATGCCGTATCTCCAAACGTCAGAGAATAGTAGGCAATCGCTTATCGGGTGAAAACCCCCAATCCAGTAGGTATTTGGATCCACAGGTAGGCCCTAAACCCTAAACCGTAAAGCCTAAACCCCTAAAGCCTAAAGCCTAAACCCCTAAACCCTGAACCCCAAACCCTAAAGCCTTAGCCCCAAAAACCCTAAAGCCAAAGCCCCTAACCCAAAATCCTGAACCCTAAACCCCTAGGCCCTAAACCCGAAGAAGACCAAGCTCCCAAGGCCTGGCTGACGGCAGCGGTCTGACTCCGCCCGCGGAAGGTGGGCCAGTGGTGCGGCGCTGTTCCTGTGAGAGGTTCGAGACGGTTTAGGGTTAGTTTAGGATTTAAAGGAGCCTTTAAGGGTTGCTTTTCGTTTTTCAATATCTGGATTCACGCTACTTCAAACGCTTGAGAGGGACTTTAATGAAAACAACGGTATGCAAGGGTTTTCAGGGTGTAGAAATAAGTTTGCTTTATAGGGCTGTATAAGGTCGTAAAGAGGTGTAGAAGCGTTTATGCTGGGTTTACGGGTTAACATTTGGGGTTTGCTGCTTGAGTAAATGTTTAGGGTGTCGTAGCTTCCCAAGGACTGCAAGATCTCTCAAGCAACAGTCGCGCAGCCAGGATCCCTTCTGTAGGGGCCGTAATGGAGGTTATACTACACATTTTACAAGGAGCTTTAAGGAACAAGATATGTAATTATTCAGGCCCCAAGTAACCCTAAGGGTCCATGTACCCAAATAGGTTATACTTTGGCTCCAAAGTACTTATATAGGGACTAATTCAAGGCCACAATATATATATATATATATATATATATGCTATTTGGGTACATGGGCCCTTAGCGTTATACAACATACTACAATTAGTTTAAGGAACATTCCGGTACTAACTTTTGAGGGAGATCTGTACCTACGCGATTCGGGTTTCGGTTGGAGGAAGCTATGGTCCCCTACTCTGATGAAAAACAAGACAACTCCTAAAGAGTGTTCAGCACCTGACCGCAAACCCTCACAGGTTTGCTTCAACCCTAATACCTGAGGAGGGCAGGGTATCTGAATCATTACAGGTCTGCGTGGGCTCGGAGAATTCCTACCCCAGTTGCAATGCGATTGAAGCATCCAGGTTCGACAATGAAACCCGGCTGAGCGCGGTTAGGCTTCAGGACTTTAGCGTTTGAGGCTTTGGGGCAAGTGGGTTTAGCGCTTCGAAGTTTTGAGGTGTAGGCTGTAGGGGTTTGAGGATTGGGGTTTCGGGCTTAGGGCTTCCAGCTGTAGGGGTTTAGGGCTTAGGGTTTCAGCCCGGGTTTCCGGGCTTTGATTTCATGAGGGACCCAGTAACACCCTCCCAGAATTCTGGGAGGATCCAAAAAGTAGATCCCTCAATGGGGGTTCCTATAAGTACCCTTAGTAGTATAGGGCCCCAAATTAGGGGATCTACTTTCTAGATCCTCCCAAAAGTCTGGGCTTTGAAGCCCTTGAACTCCAAGGGGCGACGGTCTGCTTGTGCTTGGAGGAGATGAGTGCTGCAGCTCCCCTGCTCGCCCTCCTTCGGTTTCCGAGGTTTAGGGTTTAGGGTTCCCCAAAAACCCATGCAGCTCTTAGGCCTGAAGCTTTGGGTGCTGTGGTTCGTAGAGAAGAAAGAAACACTAGGGTCGGGGGAAGTGGCTTTGGGGATGATCTTGTGCAAGTGAGAGTTGATGATGCAGGGCTTCGGAAAAAGACACTGCACATGAGTCCCTGAGCATCACCCAAGCCAACAAACTCTAGGTTGATGGTGTTGTTGGGCAAATCAGAGGCTTCAATACGTATAATACTATTCCATAAGGGCCCGTAATAGCTGTAGCGTACAACATACCCCGCACAACACTACATCCTGTACTAGGCTTACGAGTTCTGCTTGCGGATCTCCGGACAGAAACTCTGACATGCCTTGGGCAGATGCGACTCCAGAGTGACCCCCGCAAGGTTCAGAGAACCCAAAACCTAGATCTTGGGGTTCAGGATAGTATACGGTAGGTTGATATTCGGGGCAGGATAATATGACTGGTAGCTACTTAGTGTCAAGTTTCACATCTGAAAACACGCACATCTGCTTAAGCCCCCATTACGATAGCCTCGAAACCCCTGCAAAGAGCTCGCCCGCCTGGCAATCCTCCGCTGTAGAAAGGGCAAAGGTGGCCAGTGCCACCAGGAAGCAGCGCGCCACCATCGCCACGCACAGAGACAAAACTGTTACAGAGATAATCTCGCCTTGGAAGGGGTAGACAAGGCTGCGGTGAGGCAGAAAGAAAGCAGGGTTTAGGGTTCAAGGGTTTGGGGTTTAGGGAGGGTAGAACCGGGTTTAGCTGAAGCCCCGAGGCCCTTGTTTTGTGAATGTGACAACGCCTTCAACCACAATAAGCCACTTGGGCACATAACAGAAACATGATTCTACATAATAGTACGGAAAAATCCCCTATCTGCCTAAAAAAACACCCTTGCCAAGGAAAGCCCCGAATAGCAGGCAATAATAATAGCAGTCACGGATTGGTTTTGGGATCCTCAAAATCTTTAAACATATGGGTAGTTGTCAAAATTATGGTCTCTTTTGGGGTACCCTAAATATTAGGTGCCGTACTATAATAAGGACCCAACAAGGAACCATAATTTTGACAACCACCCATATCTTACACGTTCCTAAACCCCAAGCCCCCGGGGCCGGGGTTCTCAAGATTCCAAGACATATCCGAAGAAACCGGTAAGGGGGGGGGGGGATTGAAACACAGAACAGTCATAAGCATATACCCAGAAGCTCCAAAACCCCTTGGTTCAGGAATATACCTTAAATTATACTAGGAACCCTAATATGATTTAAGGTATAGGGCTCTCTGGGAGCATCTACTCCCGCGAACAGCAGCCTAGGTTGTTGGGTCCTTTCGGCCCCATGGGTCATCAAAACAGATGGACCCTAAATCCTGAACCCTGTACACTGAGACCTATAACCCAAACCCATGACTATACCCCGTAGCCGTACCCTACACCCTTAACTAAACCCTGAACATTATACCCTAAACCCTGAACCCTGAACCAAAGCATACGTGCTTTTATTTTGCGCCAGGTGATAAGCGTCCTTCTTCGGCAGGTCGCGCCTGCGTGACGCCTGAGAGCCCAGGGGTTGTCAATCGGTCTGAGTTTCGGATTTCATGGGCTTTGGGGTTAGGGTTCAGAGTTTCAGATTTCATATTTTTTCACGGCCTCATGGGAGTTTGCACAGTTTTACAAGGCGTACTGGGACGATGTAAAGCTTTGCGGTGCTAAATGAGATTCTGTAGGCTTTTGGTGGGCTGAGTTGAGGACATCCTCTGACCCTTAAGCTTAGAAGACTGGGCAAGCATGGAAATAACATAACATAGCGCCGTCATGATCAAAACAAGGATTTGGGGCACATTGTAGTACAATGATACATGTGGTGAGGAAACCTGAGCAGTTATCTTGGCGACTACTGGGACTTCCATATTAAAGCCTCCCTCTTTCATGCTCCAACTTTTAGTGCTGCACAGCCAGGGATCAGAAACGTTTATGATATGGGAGTACGGGGTTCGGGTTGAAGTTGTATCGTCACCATATCAGTATCATCATTGCTATCGTCATCGTCATCATCATCATACCCATGTCCATAGTAATGGCACTAATGGCGTGCATCTGGGTTCAGACGGTGTTGCGACCCTGTTCCCCTTGTGGGTCTATTCTGACATGTGGCATTGGCCATTATAGGATGAAAAACACTTGGAATGGAGGATGTTACGGCAGAGTTATCAATGAACGTCTTTGCTCCAAAAGGTTAAACCGACCAGGCTTTTGCCACCGATTCAAACGCCTACCCTAAGGGTCCATGTGCCCAAACAGTATATACTTTGGTCCCAAAGTACCTATATAGGGACTACTTCAAGGCCAATGTATATACTATTTGGGTACATGGACCCTCATACCCTAAACCCTTATAGAACCATAAAAGATTCCTTTAAAGGAACCCTTATGGCACCCTACAGGGAACCCTAAAAGTCTATCTCTGAACCTCTTGCCACTGTCGAAGTAGGGGCTTCGGGGGTCAACTTCAGAGCCAGGCATTTCGGATCCAAGTGCAAGAAACCCCCATATTTAAGGCCCCTATTGTAGAACCCTACTATAGATCGCTTATGGACCCCCTTTAAGGATCCCTTTAAAGGACAGGAACCATATTCTGATTATTACGGCCCCTATATTAGGCTTCCTTTCAAGGGGGCCTCTAGGGCTTATGTAGGTTTTCAAGGGCTGTAAGCCTTAATTCGGATCCAAGTGCAACTGTTCTTTTAAGTGGCCAGGGAGAAAAAAGGTATAAGCTTGTAGAAGCCAGAAAGTTGGAACATCAGTAGCCTCATGCCCTTAAAGTTTAAAGTAAAGTACAGGGAATCCCAGCATGAATCGTCCTAAATCGATGTTCCAACTTTCTGGGGTTCACTATATTTCACGAAAAAAGTATTAACGTATGGTACTCCCACGCCCAGAAGTGCCAGAAACCCCCCCCCCCAGTTTTTGCGGGTTTAGGGCTCAGGGTTTGGGAGTTAGGGCTTAGCGTTTAGGTTTTAGGGCTTAGGGTTTAGGGCTTAGGGTTTAGGGCTTAGGGTTTAGGGTCTCAGCAATATGGGTTCCCATACTGCGGCTGAGAAGTTTTCCGGGCTTCTACCTGCGCCTTACAACGGATGTTTGGTTCCCTTAGCATGCAATAGGTTATCAAAAAATAAAATTGTAAGCTCTGGGTCCTAAGGACGCGAAGTTTGCACCGTGCCTGCATTGAAGCTGATCGTGATGCGCTGGTTGGGCGCTGCATTGGGCGGCACCTAAAGGGTTCTGAAGACAGAACTTGGTTCTCTGCCGAAGGGGCCCGGGATCTCTTTGGCCGCTGTGTTTCAGTTCACTTGCAGGGTTGCCAACTGTCCTCTTCATTGTCTCTCATCTGCCTGATCTTATGTGTGTCGACTTGCTCAGTAGAAAGTCCTGCGCTGGGGAGGAGCCTCTAGGAAGGAATTGTTGATATAGGGGCCTTAATTTGGTTTTGGGGCCCATTATACTGTATAATGAGGAACCACCAAAATAGTATAGGTAATTATTGAGGCCCCTATATTACATGTACATGTTAATGTATCTGTATCACCCGACAAAAAGTGAGCACAAGGCCCTCGTGTTGAAGGCAAGATGACCGAGAAAATTTGAGCTATAAATGCCTGCTATAGGGGCCTTAATAATTAGAATAGGGTCTTGGGGCCCATTATACTATAAATATCATAAGGAACCCCGAAAATATATTCACTTAACATTGTGCCATACCCCAGAGGGTCCATATACACTACCTTTATGGAATTTCTGGGTACTACAGTAGAAGCCAGAAAGTTGGAACACCATTATCCTCGTGCCCTTAAAGTAAAGTATAGAGAATCCCAGCAAGAAACAACCAAAATCAACGTTCCAACTTTCTAGGGTTCACTATAGACTCTTCAGCCCGAATTATACTAAGACTTGTACCTCAAATCCTGGATCTCGGCAGCTTCAATCTTGGACCCTTAAGCCAGAAGCCTTAATCCTCAATGCCAACATGTAAAGTCATCAAACCCTAAAGCTTCTCGCCCCAAAGGAAACCCTAAAGGATCCTGATGTCATTCCGAAGTCCTAAGCCCAAACATCTAACGGCCTAGTTCGCAAAAGCCTCCTAGTAGACCCTTACCCTGGGTTGAAAGTGTGGGATTGCGTTTTCCGACCAATATACCGGTCTGAAGAGCTCGTAATCGAATCCCTGCATGACGCGCCGTTGTAATCACACGAGCATGTACCCCGTAACACCCCAAAGCCTTGATAGATCCAGGACCTTCCGGTACTGTAGGGGCCTAAATACTTACCAATACTAGCTTTACTCACAACGCGCTGGACCTCAAACCCAAAGCTCGAAAATCTGCAAGTCGTCAGGGTTGTATGGTGTAGGGTTGCAACATGTTGCAACTCTAGTCGGTAGCACCCATGTAAGGCTACTTTATGGTTTCGGGCTTTCAAGATTTGAGGCGAGGGTCTTATGGTATGAGGTTTTCAGGGTGATACGGTTGATGGACAAAATCCTGCATGACCTTAAGGACTCTAAACTATGGGAATTATGGTATATTCCTTATTATGGGTCATGCAGGATTTTGTCCATCAACCGTAGGAGTGTAAGTCCTCAACAGCTTGATGTCTCATGAGTGGCGAGTGAATCCTAAACGAGATGTCTTGAAATGCGGCTGCGTGCACCCAATGGCCGAGCCATGATGGGAAGATGAGCAGCCTGGGTACCCAGAGAGCCCAATACCCCTTAATTAAGGCATATGGCTTGAATTATATAGGGCTTCATATTATGATTTAAGCTATATTACTTAATTAAGGGGTATTGGGCTCTCTGAGTAGTGCAGATTGGGTCAGGGTGAGGCAATGTAAGGGCATTCGGCTGTTTGAGACGTAGAGTGTTGGGTTTGTTGCTGTTGATTGGGGCTAAATTGGTGGTTTCCGAAAATAGGGGACCCTAATATAGTACCCTAAATGGTAGGATCCTTACTATAACGACCCCAGAATAAGGTACCCATCATTTTCGGAAACTCCCAATTGGGCGATATGATAACTTTATTGGGAGCCCGGAGGCCCCTATGCTAGGGCCCTTCCGCCACGTTCGGGTGTGTACAGTTGTTTTCTGGTGCTGAAGTTGCATGGTCAGAATACGTTTGATGGACAAAATCCTGCATGACCCATAATAAGGAATATACCATAATTCCCATAGTTTAGGGTCCTTAAAGCAATGCAGGATTTTGTCCATCAACCGTACAGCTACATAGTCTGTGTTTGGCTTGTGCCAAACCAACTTCCATCTTCGGCGACCTTCTTTCGCCTAACTCGAAGGGACCATGCAGAGCACGCAGCCTCGAATCTAAGCCAATCTAAGCCCGGTGCATCACGACTGAACCGTCTAAGAATCCCATGCAACTCCAGAAAAGGCCTGGAAAAACACTGATTGAAGAGGAACCCTTTAAACTGTAAACCCTAATCTCTCAACCCTAAACCCTACACTCCCTACACCCTGGTAAACCAGACCCTAAACCCTGAAGGCACCCCCCCCACCCCGACAGTCTCCAATCTAACTTTTCACGGGAGTGGCGTACCCGGCCAGAGAGATAAGGTCCAGTCCTTTGGGGTGCAGAGTGCTTTTTGTTGTCATTGGCCGTTCAAAACTATAACTCTATAGGGTGAGTCCCAGAGACTACTTACATATTCCGGTCGAAGTTGTAGGCAATTGTTGCTCAGTTCCGGCACTGGGACTGCTTAGGCATGCTTTATTTGGATGTAGGGTATGTGCACACGGTTTAATTGTGAGGGCTCGATGATCTAAGGCATTCCTGGATGTCTTCATGGATATAGGGCTTGCGGTGAAGACTCGAAAACTTGAGGCAAAGCCGAGCGGAGAGACCCAGCCTCAGCCCTCAAGCCTAACAGAAGGCAAAAAGCCAAATGGCACCAGGCAACAAGAAAACGACAGGCGATTAGCACCACAAGTGCTCCGTGCCTTAAGTACTAGACGCTCGCGTTGAGGTCCCTTAAGGAAAGGGGATTGATTCATGTATCAGCAGTCTACTTTAATCCAATCCTGCAGCCTATTTGCATATATTAATATAGACCTTACTACAAGATCGTCCACAACCCTCTAACACACTGGCATCCCTTCCTACACTCCTTCAACGCTTATCGCTACACCTTCATCTTTAAACCCTGAACCCTCAACCCTCAACCCCAAACTCTAAACCCTACTTAAAGGATCATGGGACTTAGTAACTAGGGTTATAATTACGGTAACTCTACTTATAACTGCTTATCACCCCAATTAAGGTACTTATAACCTTACGAACTAAGTCCCATGATCCTCCAAGTACAGTGCCCAAACCCTAAACCCTATAGATCCCTTTAAGGAACCCTATAGATCCCTTTAAAGAGCCCTTTAAGAAGCCTTACTAAGTCCCATGATCNATGATCCTCCAAGTACAGTGCCCAAACCCTAAACCCTATAGATCCCTTTAAGGAACCCTATAGATCCCTTTAAAGAGCCCTTTAAGAAGCCTTACTAAGTCCCATGATCCTCCAAGTAGACCCTGACCTCAACCTGAACCCTAAACCCCGAGCCAAGATGCGATCCCGAAGTCCATCGCGTCGCGCACCTGCTCCACCGACGCCAAAAGTCCCTAACGCTTCGAGGTGTAGGGTTTGGGGGGTTTTGGGTAAAGTGTTAAGGGGTTAGGGTTTAGGGTTACGGGGTAGGGTTTAGGGTTTAAGTTTTTTCAAGTGTGTTGATCCTAGGTTTATGGTTTAGGGGTTAGGGGTTCCGGGGTTTAGGGTTTTAGGGTTTAGGGGTTCCCAACGATCCAATTCAAACAAAGAGTATGGTGCTTTCCAGGGGACGGGCTTCCAGAGAAGTGAAGTCCTGTCATGGGTTTAGGGTTTGGGGTTTAGACTATTTTGGGGGAGTACATGAATATCAGGCACCTGGACTCGTAGGGCTAGCGTAGAATCACTCACCTGGAGGGTCCAAGTACGTAGTCCAAAGGGTCTACGCTTGACGGGTTTGGGGGTTCAGGCTTCAGGGTCTGCTTTGCCCAGAGAACCCAATACCCCTTAATTCAGGAATATGGCTTAAATTATATAGGGCTTCATATTATGATTTAAGCCGCATTTAAGCCATATTCCTTAATTAAGGGATGCTGGAGTCCCTATAGATCCCTTAAAGGATCCCTTAAAGGAACCCCTAAGTATTCCTTAACTAAGAGGTATTGGGCTCTCTGGGTCTGCTTTGAAGTTCTCAAATTTCATCCCATAGAGCCATACTTAAAGGATCATGGGACTTAGTAAGTAAGGTTATAAGTACCTTAATTGGGGTTATAAGCAGTTATAAGTAGAGTTACCGTAATTGTAACCCTAGTTACTAAGCCCCATGATCCTTTAAGTAGTCTCTACCTCGGCTTGATTGCAGGATCAAGGCCCACATAACTAAAACATGACAAGTATACATAATATGGGTAGTTGTCAAAATTAAGGTCCCTTTTGGGGTACCCTAAATAATAGGTGCCGCATTATAATAGGGACCCAAAAAGGGACCATAATTTTGACAACTACCCATATACCCCCTAAACTCTAAACCCTTTCAAGGTATCAAGGCCCCTGTGCTAAAAGCCCGCAAAATCTCTGCAGAACCCGTATAACGACGCTATTCAAACTCTGTGTACCCCTGCACTACCCAAACCCTCCAATATCCCCTAATGAAGGAATATTCCTTAAATCACAATGGGATCCACAATCTGATTTGTGGTAATTCCTTAATCAATAAATTTGGGAGGTCTGGGAAGATCGCGCCTCTGCAGGAACAGAAGCCATGGGAGCCGAGGGCCTGCACCCAAACGTCCGGTGTCGCAGGTCTGCAAATAACCTAGTGGTAGAGTAGGTAACCTTTAAGCTTTTAGGGTAGTATAATCCCTATATAATCCTTATATTATGAAAAAGGTTAACCTTTGGTTCCCCATCATACCCGACAAGTAGGATAAGAAACGATGGAAAACCGACCGCTTGACTTACGAGACTCAGTGCCAGCTATGTTTTTGAAAGTGACTGTGAAAATTTGGCGCTCCTACGGCCCCAAGACCACCCCTAAAGTGTAAACCCTAAAACCTTCGAACCCAAAGCAAGGACCAGACCACATGCGTTGGCTGCGGAATCGCGAGATCGGTGAACAGCTCGCAACAAAGCAGAGCTCATGAAATCGTGCTAAACCATACAGCCAGCAAGCCCTAAACTATCCTAAACCGAACAGGCCGAACAGGCGTAGTATACTTTTCCAGGAGCTACATGGAAGTACTTCTACTGAATAATATTCATACCCATGTACCAAGCCCTATGTGTAGATCCCGGCCAGGAATGGAGGCTCCAAAACTCAACAAAAAAGTTAAGGATCTAGTGAAGCCAAAAAGGTTGAACAGCCGGTATCTCAAGCCAAGAACTAAGAAGAAGAGAAACGGTCATGATCCCCAAGCCCTACCCCATCAAGAGAAATGTAAGTAACATAGGGGCCAGAGTAATCAGAACAGGGTGCAGGCGGTATAGTACTACACTGGTATTAACGACCATCAACGAATAGTTTCTACATCGGAAGCCAGCTGCAGCCTTCTTTAGCCCAAAGCGGCTCTGAGCAGGAATACATAATGTATGGTGCCTGGATGATGAGACCTTTGGGGATATCTATCTATCTATCTATGTATCTATCTTTCTATATCTATCCATATATATATATATACACATACATACTCAGATAGATAATGCGGGGCCCTACTGAATAGCCTTATTGAGTATTACTCGTTACTGAGGCTTCTAAACTGAACCTGGAAGACCAACAGTTTCCCTGGTTCAGAAAAATTCAGTACAGTACCTGAGCTGCCAGAACCAGCCTTTCTTGTAGGTTCTTATCGAGTCTACAGGTTTCGGGTTGTGGATTTAGGGTTTGGGGTGTGGTCGTTATTGTCAAACACCCCTTCAGTTTATGTTGTGACAAAAATGAACCGGGCCCTAAGGAGGCCTAAAACTCAAGCCTAGACTCGAAACCCTAAACCTTAAACCCTAAACCCCTAAACCCTAAACCCTATTTAAACCCCTAACCCCTAACCCCTAAACCCTAAACCCTAAACCCCTAAACCCCTAAACCCCTAAACTCTAAACCCTGAACCCTAGACCCCTAAACCCTAAACCCCTAAACCCCTAAACCCCTAAACTCTAAACCCTGAAGCCCAGCAAAACCTCCGGAGGGCCTTGGATCCATCAGATTAATCTGGCATGGGAGCTGCGATGTGGCGTTGTTACCTAAGCGCCGGGAAAGTTCACGGTTTTGGGTCTATGGTTTAGCTAGGTGGGGCTTTTTAGCGCTTTTGAAAGATATTAGTGAATAAGATCCTCTTAAGCCCAATAAGGGAAAATATAAAATGTCCCAAAGCCCTACCTAGGTTTATGGTTTAGGGGTTATACTTAAAGGATCATGGGACTTAGTAACTAGGGTTATATTCAGGCTAACTCTACTTATAACTACTTATAACCCCAATAAAGGTACTTATAACCATACTTACTAAGTCCCATGATCCTCCAAGTAGGGATAAGGCTGAAAGATCTGTAGCACTTTGGGGTGTAGGGTCCAAGCTTCAGGGCACTGGGTTGATGCAGGAATGTGCAGCATACATGCCCCTGAACGGAGTAAGGCTTTCGGTATACTATAGTTATACAGGGATGATAATAAACCCTAAGGGTCCAAAGGACCCAATAATTAGGTACTTGGGTTTAGGATAGTAGTTATGTAGCTCAATGTTTAAGAGAGTCTATGATTATTATGTACTTGGACCCTTAGGGAAAGGGATATTCAGACCAGTAGTTGCACCCCAAAACCTGTAGCCGCATTCGGGACCATGCGATATCGCTACAGCCCTGGAAACACATTACGAGGGTCGCAAGATTGTAACACTGATAGAGCTTCATGAGTTTAGGATTTGTGGATGTGAAGTTCTAAGGCTTCGGCTGTTAGGGTTTTGGTTTGGGGCCGAAAGGTTTCAGGGAATCAAGGAAGGAAGCTACTGATCCTTCGGGCTTTGACATCAGACACGCCAGAGCCTCGACATGAATCCCCGTGTCCGCCCTTGCTTGGGGTGGGATGTACATGCGACGGACACCCATTAAGATCCCTACTAATTACATCTGGTTGCCCTCAAAGTCCCTATGCCTAAGCATCCATGTACCTGATGTCCCCATAAAATAAAATGAGACTAAAGCATTCATGGAGGAACTCTTTAGGCCAAAGTAGACTTAGGGGTGCTAGTTTCAACAAGGTTTGGAAACACACTCAATCCGCACTCCCATGGGTGTGGGGTCCAAAATAGGGCTGCCGGGTAGGGATCATACTGCGCGGAGTTGTTATTCGGGTACGGCATCTTCTGAAACTCCCATACAGAACGGTTTTGCTAGGCTTTCAGCGTGAGGTGTTTAGGAGTTTACACGATCAGCGCAGCCCATCTCGACCCTTAGCCCTAAACCGTACACCGGAACAAAAACAGCCAAGTCGGGGTCTATGAATCCATACATGGGCACTTCTCCAACTTAGCTTATAGGGTCCCGTTTAGGGTTTTTACAGGGGTGCCGTACTATCTTGGGGACCTCAAAGGGGGACCCCAATTTACAGAACTACCCATATGTCGATCCAACACCCTGAGCCCTAAACCCGAAATCTAAGTTTTAAATTTGCCATTCCGACCTACAGTAGAAGCCAGAAAGTTGGAACATCATTCTCCTCCTGCCCTTAAGGTAGAGTATAGGGGATCCCAGCGCCAATCCTCCTAAACCCATGTTCCAACTTTCTGGGGTTCGCTGTAAATCGAAGTCTCAAGCCTTGAGGGTTCGGGTCTCAAGCTTTAAGACCACAGGACAGGACAGCAAAAAGCATGAAGGGCTTAGGTTTGCAAGGTCCGGGGTTTGGGAAGGTTTAGGGTTTCGGGGTTCAGGGCCTTGGGGCCGAACCCGTAAGCCTAAATCTGGAGACTAAGACTGGACTTTGAAGTAACCAGGGGAAAAAAAGTATAGACTTTTTTTTCCATAATGGTTCCCTTTAAGGAACAGGTCCCAAAAAAATATTAAAGTATGGTACTCCAAAGCCCAGAAGACACCTAATCCTGACCCGAAGAACCCTTTCAATAGGACCCTGCGAGACGCTGACAAAATTCCTGCAAAGCTTGCGAAATCCCTTCAAACCCTAACCCTCACCGCAAAATAAATCCGAAGTCCGTATAGAAACCGTATAGATCCCTTCAAGAAACTTTAAAAGGGAAACCGAGGGTGTAGCCGCTGAACTTTAGCCCAGTGTGCCGCAGTCGACGTAGTAAGCGCCGGAAAGCGCCGCAAAGGGATGGACGTGAGGGCCGTTTCTCAGCTCGTGGGTTTGCGATGTAGGATGCCGAGTCAAGAGTTGATCATGTCGGGATTAAGTTTTGTGTAAACCCTACCTGGACCCCAAAAGTACGCAGAATAGTAGCCTTTTATAATTGGTGTGGGCCAGTATTTCACCTAATTTTGGGAGTTTAGGTAAACCGGTAAACCCAAACCGTAAAATCCCTGAACCCTGAACCTTAAAACCTAAACTCTACGGACTGCCGCAGGCAATTTTGGATTGGTTCGTTCATGTCATACTCTGGGCCGGTCCAAAATTCTCACGACTCGTCCAGAAGCTCATAGGGGCCTGTTTTGAGGCACTGGGGTTTACCTGACCCATTCGGAGATGTTGGACCATTAGTTTATCACTTTTGGGGTTTAGCGCCTCAGGAACCGTTTCGTCTACCCCACCTCCCCTACACCGAGATCCCAGAACCTGAAAGTTGAAACACCTGTCTTCGCTCCTTTTCGGGATGAACCAAAGGTGCCTCCCGAACCTGTACAGTAGCAAAACAGCATGGTTCAACGTACACATCGAAACCTGTCGCCCAGGTGCAATCCGCAGAGGGGGTTCACGTTGGCCCAGCTTGCTTCCACAGCAATGTCCAGGAGTTGGCTCTCCTCCAGGGTGGATTGCAAATACCAGAGATTCCAATATCCCTTAATTAAGGAATATAGCCTAAAGTGTGGCAGGATCCCTATAATTCAAGGTATATTCCTTAATTAAGGGATATTGGAGTCTCTGGGCAGTGTCGGTTTTTTGGCATACCCACGATTCGTCACCTAGACCTTAGGGCCCAAAACCTACCAGCTCCTTGAACCTCTCTGTATTCCTGAGAGAGGCTCGTCCCGTTGAAGGAACCCTAAGGTACCCCTAATAGTAGTCCCTACAACCCATTCCCCATTCCCCTAACCCTAAACCCTAAAACCCCTAAACCCTAAAACCCCTAAACCCCTGTTTTATTCATAGGGACCCTTAGAGGGGTAGGGGGAAGGGGGGTAGGGGATTAAATTTCCTGAAGGAGGCCTTATCAGGCCCTTATCAGGTTCTTATTCGGGGTATGGGTATTAAGGCCTCCTACCCCCTTGCCCCCCTAAGGGTCCCTATGAGTTATATGATGCCGGCTTTGATTGCGAAGTGCCTCCACCGAAACAACACCAACGCGAGTCTTCCTTACCGTCCCGCTACCTAAACTGACCAACCTGTAATATGAACCCTACTTGCCGAACCCCTGAACCCTAAACCCTTAAATCCTGCAACCTAGACCCGGAGCAGGCAAATCCGACATGCTGCTCTTGCTACTACGACTACTGATAGCCATAGCAGCAGTGAAAACAGTAAGAAGGAGAATAACAGTTCGATTAAGTGTTATTGGATGAAAACACTTCTGCCTGCAGAACGAGAATAACAGTTTGATTAATTGTTATTGTAGGAAGAACACAAACTTCCATTTCTGTCTGCGGGCAATTTCCGGTGTCTTCTGGGGCTCCTTGATTAGGGCTTGAGGTTGTAGGGGGCAAAGGGGCTTCACGAAACATTTCAGCGTATGCCAGTGTCACTGTGGCCTCACATGAACTCAAACAGCCCAGCGCCTGCATCACCCACAAGACCCGAGTCTAACGGTCGAAACTTCCTGCTAGTGGGTCCCTACTGAGAGGTAAGCCGCACTATATCCTTAAAGGGATCCCTTTCAACACATGTCCAAACCCAAACCGCAAGAACCTAAACGGATCCCTGGAAGTGACCACAAAAACCCGGCCCCTGCCGAAGGCCAAAGCAAGACCTCACCGAAGAACTCGGCCAGAGAGGAGTCTACAAAGCTGCGCAGCAAGCGAACCTGTCAGGTTGCTTCACGTTGACGGGCTTGCGTCTAGTGTGTGCTCTGATTATAAGAACGAAAAGAATAGTAAAAATGATACTAATAATAACAACTAATAGTAATACTGAAAAAAAGGTAGTAGTTGTTGTTTAAAGAGCTCGCGGGTTTATGGAGTAGGCTTCGAGTCTGCGGTCTTTAGAGTCCAGGCTTTTGCATTTACAGAATCCTTTTTGTTGGGGGGGGGGGGGGGGGGGGGCGGAGCCCCTCCTGCTTCCTCTAAAATTTAACGCAACACAAAAAAAAGTGAGAAGACTCTACTCATCCTTTTTATGAAATTTTTGTTATGTGTGTTGTAGTTTTTTAGGATGATAGAGGGGGTGGCCCCCCCCCCCCCCCCCCCCCCCCAACAAAAAGGATTCTGTAANTGGTGTGTATGTTGTTTATGTGGTTTTTTTAATGGGCAGTGTTTTGTTTTTAAGGTGCTTTTTTTGGGGGGGGGGGGGGGGAGGGGCTGGCGAACCCTACCTTGATCCCTAAGAATATGCAGAACACTTAATAGCAATTTATACAAGTAGGTGTTGAGCCGTTACCTCTCTTACTTTTGGGGGATTAGGTAAACTCTAAACCTCGCTAGTGGTGTGCCAAATAACAGCTAACGGCTGTGTTTCGTTAAGCCTCTTCAAAACCAAAACAAAAACTAAAGCGAGCCAGGGTGGAGTCAAAGAAAGCCTACCAAAGTCGTAGCAGAATGGCCGAATGCTGAAGCGGGTGGGCTGAGTGCATCTGCTGAGTTTCAAGGCAGTGGCGAGGGTGGGGATCTACCGGTTGTTGGGTTCTTGATAAGCAATTCAGTTTACTTTACCATGAGAAGGAAACCATATGATTCACGATAGACAGGTATTTTGGTAACCTGCATCAACCTCCTTAACGAGAACCCAGCTCAGGGCACAACACAAGGTCCAAGGTCCTGAGCTCCAAGCCCTCAGAGGCACACGAGGAACCCAAAAAAACGACCAATGACTGAAAACGTTACTTGGAGGATCATGGGACTTAGTAAGTAAGGTTATAAGTACCTTAATTGGGGTTATAAGTAGTTATAAGTAGAGTTACCCTAATTATAACCCTAGTTACTAAGTCCCATGATCCTNGAGGATCATGGGACTTAGTAAGTAAGGTTATAAGTACCTTAATTGGGGTTATAAGTAGTTATAAGTAGAGTTACCCTAATTATAACCCTAGTTACTAAGTCCCATGATCCTTTAAGTATCAACTCATACAGGAGGTAATACGTTACGCCGAGGCAGCCTGCTTGCGAATGCCCGATGCTTTCGGGTGGGCCTCCGACATATTTGGCTTAAGGCTGCAAGGTTTAGGGACGGTGAGGCTTGCTGTCTGCTTATGCATGTAGGGTTATAGTATGGTTTTGGTTGGCCTGCACACTACAAAACCATCTCTTTGGTACATGATCCATGTATAAACGAAGGCTGTGGCTCAAAAAAATTGGTTGTTCAGGAATGACGTAGGGTTACGGGTATTGGGTACCGCCTCCCACACAATAACAGTCTGTATTACGGGTTACTACGGGTCATATTAAGGGCTCTATATAACTAACATTATAAATATTTTCCAACTGTTTCAGGGTGGGGGCAGTATGAAGCGCTTAGGTTTGCGGCACAGGCTTGGCTTTCAGGGTTTAGGGATCCGAAAGCCAAGAACGGAGTCTATAGAGTTAGGGCCCAAAACAAGAGAAAGATCCTACCCGAAACCTAAACCTTGAACCCTAAACTGTATACACTGTGAACCTAACACCCTAAAACTAAAACCAAAACCTCAAACCCTAAAACACTGAAATCTACCGAAACATAAAACCTTAAAACCCGAAACCCTCAACCCTAAAACACCCGGAACGGTATGTAAGGGTCTATGTTTTCTGATTGTCTGATGTTCATGCTAAAGCTTTCAGGTTGAGCATCGAGATAGTCAACGGCATTGGGTTTGAGAGCTTGGGATGTGGAGTTTCGGGGTTTCATTTTGCGGTGTGGTGAGTTCAAAGCTTAGAGTGGTCAGGGGTCTTATAAGGTTTCCGTAGCCTTAGGTTTGGAGAAGAAGCTGTCAAGGGCTTCGGGCTTCATAGTTGAATAGTTACTGGCGGCTTTCTGGGCTTTTAAGTAACCAGGGAGAAAAATATTTCATAATGGTTCCTTTAAGAAAAAAGTATATAAGTATGGTACTCCAAAGCTCAGTTTTCTTCTGGCATGAGAACGCTCAAACTTCCATCACATGCCCACTGACCCACTGCGACTCCTGGATGTCGTGGGCACCGCAGATTTGGAAAACTTCAGGTTGGCCAGCGCAGTTTCAAGTCATCCGTAGCATTAAGTTGCTGGGGGATATAATGCCATAATTCTAGGGAAAATGATATGACTAGGTCTTTAGGCTTGTATGTGAAGACAGAATCTTCCCAATTCTTGTGACTCATAAACTGATCCCATGAAAGCAGTGAGTCGAAATCTAAGACTGCCCTTGCACGTTGGGCATCTAAGGCTGACGATAGGGCGAAGGATACTACGGGGGCCGTAATCATTAGAATACGTTCGAAAGCTCCATCTGTTGAGCCCTAAGGCCCGTAAATCCTAAATCCTGATCCCACATCCCAATCCCGAAACTCTCCATCCTAAGCCCGAAACCAGCTTGGAAATCCAAAACCCGAAGGCTCTTTGGGTTTAGGGTTTCCCGTTAGCGTTTTGCTACAGGGTTGAACTCAAAGACTATGCTCGTCATGCTTCGTGCTTAATGCAATGAGGGTCGAGTCGGAGTAATAATGACATTCTTCTTTGGGTGCCATGTGATAATGATAACTGTACTTTACTATCCCATTCTAATTCATGATTAAGGCCTTTATATGCTAAACCCTTATCGTGCCCTTGTAGTACCCTTAAAGAAACCCTAAAAAGGAACCCTTTAAAAAGAGAACCCATTCGGGCTATTCATTCCCCTATACTACCCCAACCTCCGAACGTCAATCGTTGAAGCTTCGCGGGCATCTGTCCCTGGAGATTCAGAAGCTCTTTGGCTTCTCACCTCAGTCACCTTTGCTAGTCTCTGGCTAAAGAAGCAGACGAGGACTCCTTTAGCTTAGTTGCTGAGTTCATAAGCCCCCAAAAGTGTAAACTTTTGGTTTTATAGTGGGTCATATTATCCCAAAAAGTGTAAAGTGTATCCACTCAGCTACTAAGTTAGGGATTTCAGGCTTGCTTTGAAGGCTGCCGTTTCAACTCTAAAGCCTAAACCCTAAACCCTACACCCTAAACCCTAAACCGTGATTCAACTCAACCTCAAGCCTTGCACCAAGGAGATCCAAACTCCACGGCCTACCCCTCCGACCACACTCCTCTGCAGCCCCTTAATCCCTACTGTTTAGGGTTTAGGGTTTAGGGTTTTAGGGTTTAGGGTTTTAGGGTTTAGGGTTTAGGGTTTAGGGTTTAGGGTTTAGGGTTTAGGGTTTAGGGTTTAGGGTTTAGGTAGGGTTTACTGAAAACCCTGAACAGCCTACTGTAGCAACCTGACTAAGAAACCCTGGGCCTATAACCCCCCCAAAATAGTAGGATTCATATAAGGAACCCTAATAAAGGCCCAAGGTTTCTTAATCAGGTTCCTACATTTCTGTGAAGAACCACAGGGGTCCCAAATTAAAGGACGCCTCGTGGGGCCCTGGTAAGGCTCAGGAACCACCACGCCATGCTCCCAAACTTCACTTTAGATTCGTTTCCAGACCCAGAAACTTTACTTTCGATCAAAGTTTTTGTCACTACACACAAAACCTTTGCTTACTGTGTAGAGCAGCAGTGAAATTAAAGTTTAGCACGCCTAAACCCTAAACCCCGACACCCTAAATCAAAAACCGTCCCCCCCGTTTGCTGGGGCTTTGTCATGATGCTACAGGAGTTCATACGGACTCATAGAAACCCTAAATCCTGCCCAGAGGCCCCCCCAACCCGGTTCCTACATTAATCTAGAAACTATTGGATCCCCACAAGACAAATAGGCTTTTAAGGCAGCGTTAGGTAGACCTTAAGCAAAGCCCTAGCCAAACCCCACTTTTTTCTTGGTTCTTATTATGAAGCCTACTTAATATGGAGTTTATAGGGTCCCCACAAAAAGTAGGGTTTGGTAAGCCCTAAACCCTAACCCCTAAACTTCCCTAGCAAAGCACTAACCGCAAGGTAACTCGAGGCTTCTGCGTGAACGCTTTGAGAGATCCGCACGGGCCGGCAAGGTTCGGGGCGCAGGGCTTGTACGGTGGAGCCTAAATAATTTAGGGGACTTAGGCCTTAGGGTTTAGGGTTCGGGCTCAAGGTTTAGGGTTTAGGGTTTAAGGTTTAGGGTTTAAGGTTTTAGGGTTTAGGAGTATGGGGGCCGAAGTAGTTATCAATACTACTTTGGGTGGTTCCATATTATGTTCGGGTTGGGTCTTAGGGGTTTCGGCTCAGCCAAGCACTGCGCCTGGGGCTTATGAGATGGTTTAGGTGTTTGGGGCTTAGGGTGTTTAGTGCTCGTGGATCTCCAGGGAAGGAACCACAAAATCTGAAATCACCAGCATATCGGACCTACCAACCCGGTCTAGAGTTAAGGATTTAGGGTTTTAAAGTTTGGGGTTAACTTGCGGCTTAACTGGGATTCTTGTTCGACACCGTCGAAATCATATCCAAAGGACGTTTTTCGGCACAACGACATACAGAACCGCTGGAGGCAGGGAACTTTGTAGGGCTGCTTAAAGGGGGTGTAGAAGGGTTTCTCTAGGGTTTCCTACTTGTCGGGTATGATGGGGAACTAAAGGTTAACCTTTTTCATAATATAAGGATTATGTAGGGATTATACTACCCCAAAAGGTTAAAGGTTACCTACTCTACTACTAGGCAGTTCTGACCATCTCGAACACAAAGGAGCTCTTCAAAACAATCCTATACAAGCTGGGACCAGAGTACCCCCCCAAAAACAGTAGATCCAAAAAGTAGATCCCTTAATGGGGGTTCCTATAAAGTACCCTTAGTAGTATAGGGCCCCAAATTAGGGATCTACTTTCTAGATCCTCCCGGGGGTCTGGGAAAGGAAGGAGTAATGAAGGCCGATCAGTCCGGGATGCTGTGTGTCTGACAGTAGCAACCCCGTCGGAAGTTCCCCGCCGTTCTTACCGAACTCGCGCGATCTTGGTGAAACTTCTTATGGGAGCTGTGCTTCGGATCGGAAAGATCGTGTTTAGGGTTTCATGCAGGATCGAATTGGTTAAGAACCAGAACTCGGGGTCGTGATTCAGGCCGTCCCTCAAGCACATGCACCTTAGGCCTAGGCCTAAGCGGTAAAATCTTGAACCCCAAACCCCAATCGACAAGCCTCTGAACGACAAGCCGCCATCTGTTAATCCTAAACCCTAAACGGGCTTAGGGCTAGCTTGTCCTTGAATAGGGCTTGGAGATGGACGCCAAGTGCGCAAGGGACCGTTGCACACTTCCGGTGTGAGCATGCACCCGGAACAGAACGCAGATTGAAGTCCATTGCATTTCCTTATGAAAACCCTCCCACCCATGAACTATGCGAACTGCAAAGCAAGTAGCACAACTCCCAAGCAGAGGGCTCGCGGCTGTAGTAAGATGATGCAGGGTGTTTTCTATAACTTGCAAGTGTAAGTAGCAGCACTTAGTTTAAGGTTCAGGAATGTTCAGGGTGTCGAGTTTGGGGTTGTGCGTCTGCAGTTTAGGATGGTGGGGTTCACAGCGTAGAGTTCACTCAATCCGGGCCTTTCTAAGGGGACCATGCTGTTGGGTGTCTTTGATTCCGCTTGGGTGGGCTCTGTTAGGGATTTCGTCCAACACCCCCCCCCCCAACCCAACGAATCTAAAGAGAACCATGCTAAATGTACACTGCCTACCCTGTTTGATGTTCAGGGGGTTCTATTGCTTGGATCATTCCACTGGCCAACCTGAGTCCTACCTCAACCCCTAAGAACCTACATTTTTTCGGACTTCTACATGGGAATCTTACTACGGAGCCTGCAGAGAGTTCAGGTATTCCCTCCATGGTGGTTCTGGGACGCTTGGCATGCAGCTACTTGGAGGTTCATGGGCAGTTGCAAGTAGGGTTGTAAGTAGGATAACTATGCTTATAACCTAAATCAGGGGCCTTATAACCCCACGCATAACTACCCCTAAACCCGATAAATCCCATAGAACCCCTAAAGGAACCCATAAAGGAACCCTTAACGAAACCCCTATAACCCCACTTATAACTACCCATGAACCTCCAAGTAGGGCCTATGGGGTTAAGGTTTAGGGTTTTAGGGTGTAGGGTTTTGGGGTTTGGGGTTTAGGGTTTAGGGAATCCTACGAGCCATTTGGGGGACTGCCAAATTGAGCTTGGGCATGGATTCTGCTTTAGTTTTCGCGTGACTGGTGCCTAAAGTTTGCCTAAACGCGCAAAGAAAAACTACCCTAAACCCTAAACCCTGAACCCCTAAATGTGGAACATAAGGTTTGGTTTAGAGTTTAGGGTTTAGGGTCTAGGGTTTAGGGGTTTAGGGTTCTATTCTAGCCTATTTTGAAGATCCTTTAGGGTTTAGGGTTTAGGGGTTTAGGGTTTGGGGTTCTATTCTAGCCTATTTTGAAGTTCCTTTAGGGTTTAGGGTTTAGAGGGTTTAGGGTTCTATTCTAGCCTATTTTGAAGATCCTTTAATTCAAGGGGTGTCGGCCATCTTAGCAAGTTGACTCCTCCTTGAAGGCGCCTTCCCAGACCCCCGGGAGGATCTAGAAAGTAGATCCCCTAATTTGGGGCCCTATACTACTAAGGGTACTTTATGGAACCCCCATTAAGGGATCTACTTTTAGCCCATGGGAAGAAGGCTTGCTTTGACATGTCGGGCCTGGCTCCGGGTTCAGGGGTTTGGGGTTGCGGCTGTGGGTCTTGGAGTTTATAGGGGTCGGGCAGCAATGTTATATACCGCAAGACTTCCTACAGCCGCCTAAGCCGAAGTGGAAGTCCGGCTGCTCAGTGCAACTTTGTCGAAGCTCACTGAGTGTCAGCAGTCTCTGGGGACGATTCTGGAGTTTTGACCATGGCTTGCTTCTGCCTATACGGCTACTCTAAACCCTGATCCGTAAACTGCTCTGAATCCTGATTCCTGTATCTGTATGTATATACATAAACATATATACAACAAAAACTACGACGGGTATATGAGAACAAACCAAAACGTGTAGCACTAGTAAGGTCACTAATAAGCACAAGAAGAGTAAGAATAGTGATGAGAGTAGCAATTACAGCAACAGCTCGTAAAACGATAACGAAAAACGATCTTGCTATCAAAATTAGCCATAAGGGTCCAATTGTCATAGTGATAATCATGGTGTGTTCATCTTAAGTGTAACGGCAGTAGCAACAACAACAACAAACATGCATAATACTACTAGCAACGCGAATACTAGTAACTAGTACAAAAAACGAATATTGTTACTAATGCCAGTACGTAATACAGCACCACTACCAAGACCGAGACCAAGATCAGTACCAGTACCAGCACCAATACCATTACCAATACTCATAGTCATACTACTACGTCGTGCATTTTAGGAATTTGGCGGACCCTTATTCCTATACATTGGTATTGTTATTGTTGTAGATATTGCCTTTTGACGAATGCTGCAGTCACTCTTACAAATATTGCTATCATGTTTCCAGTGATTTTTGGCACGAGTATCAAGCTATCTATGTTTGTACACATATATATATACACACACTTACTGACTGACACATATATACATATGGGTGGGAGCAATTTCTGGTCGAGTTCTTTGGGTATAAGCTGAGGGGGATGGGGCGGCGATGTCTTGGGTTCATGGTGGATGAGTTGTTGCTACTTGCTAGTTTGAATAGGATTCGTTATGCAATGTACAGGGTTCGTTTACATGGTTATACAACGGCTTTATACGGGCTATAGGAGTTTCGGGGCCCAGAAACTCAATGTGTTTGGGGTGTTCTCCCATAACTTCATAAGAGGGTATATACGGAGATGGTAGTACTGAGTATTGATTCTCCTATACTCTAGTTCAAAGTCTGGGACTAGGGTGCTGGGGTTGCGGGTGTAGAGTTTAGACTATTGGAGTAGAGGAGTGTAAGCCCCGCCGGCTAATCAACTCGCCTCACTTAATTAAGAAGTATCTACATACGAATCCGAATATTGAGGCCCTTCAAGACGAGGGGTTTACTACTCCGGCATCCCCCTACACCCAAAAGTCTAGACCCATAGCGTTTAGGCTGAATTGGCGAGTGTACGGGTTGCTGCGGCTATAATCAAACGGGGCTTAGGGTGTCGACCGGGTGGTTCAATCCTAAGGCACTCAACTTCTGTTGAGTCTTCGGTTTCGGGCTCAGAGTTTGGGGTTTAAGGTGTAGGCTTTAGGGTTTTCGGCTTGGGGTTTAGGCTTTAGGGTTTGGGGTTTAGGGTTTACGGCTCAGGGGTGCTTAGGGCTCAACCGTTGCCTGCAGAAGCCGGACTTCCAGATTTGCTACCCCAGGGGGGTCCCTTGAGATCTCTCCGGGTATCGGGGCTGAGGGCTGAGGACTCAGGGCTTTGGTACGGTTTAGGGTTTAGGGTTTAAGTTTAAAGGGTTTAGGGTTTAGGTTTAAAGGGTTAAGGGTTTATGGTCGGCAAGTCTCACATGTAGGGATTCGTGGTTCAGGCTTACGGCTCCAAGTTATGTGCTGGGAGCCCTTCTTTTGAAAGGAATGTGCCTGCATGGAAAAGCAGGCTTACGGCTTGTTGCTAATGAGTATTGACATAAAATGGCGGTGTCATGGCAGTGATGGTTTTGGTGGTTGTGCTCGTGGCAGCATCAACAGCAGTACAAACGCAAGCATCCATGCCGAGAAGTTAGACTAACAAAGGAATGTGATGGCGTTCCTTGACAAGGGACCCCTAAACCTAAACTCAACCCTGAACCCGCTAGCCTGCCAGCCTAAACCCCAGACCCTAAACTAAACCCTAAACTGTGACTTAGGAGTTGCTGGGAAATGGATGGGGAGGGAAACCCCTCTTCGACAAGCCGATCAAAGCTTCACTGGAGCTGCACATAGACTCTCGCCCGCTTACCTTAGCGCAGACCCAAAAGTTAAGGTGATCTGGCAGTTTCCGAAAATTAGTGGTACCGTATTTTGGGGTCCTAAATAGGGATCCTGGTACTATATCCCTAAACCCTAAACCCTATACCCTATAACCCTATATTAGGTCCCTATCCTTGGGGGTTCAGGGCCTTGGGTGCTGTAACTCCGCTCAAGCAATCAAGAAACTCCGCTAGAGAACAATGAATTACAATTTGCGCTGAGATCACGCTCCCAAACTTACACCTTAAACCCGACCTAAACCCCCCAAAGTAGGTAAAATCATGGCCCAACACCGACAAAAGCTATCATTCTACGCACCCCACAAGGACCGGCCCGACCACTCTGCAAAAGGTTTCACGGTACCAACGGAGGGGTTCAAGGCTTTGGTGTTTAGGAACTCAACATGACACCCTGAATCTCTTCAATACCCCGCAGAAGACGCAACCCCGTCCCTGAAGGCCTACAGCTAGATGCTCTGAGTCCTAACCCCAAGGGTCCAAGTACCTAATAATCATATACCCTTCCAAACTTATAAACTATACTAACTGTACTTTCCCAATTATATAGACCTATATACATGACTGCTATCCTAAACCCAAGCACCCTAGTATTGGGTCCTTTGGACCCTCGGGGTAACCCGTTCAACCTAGGAGCCCAGCACCTCGAAGCCTAGACAGTAAACTTTAAGCCCTTCGGCCAAGAAGAAGAATTAGGGTTTAGGGTTTAGGGTTTAGGGGTTTAGGGGTTTAGGGTTTCAACCACCCTACAAACTTTCAACGCCCTAAACCTGAAGCCTTTTAACCCTTCCATTCGAAAACCAGCCACATCGTTTGGATCGCCTAAACCCTAAACCCCCAAACCATAAACTCTAAACGCCCTCATCTACCCCAAACCCTAATGTAGACGCCTTAATAATTCGAGTAGGGTTTTGGGGGTTCCGTAGTATCATTATAGGAAAATATACCACCCTCCCATACCCCCCCTTCCACCCAAAAGCAAGTCACATCGTTTGGATAGGGACGGAGAGCGCCTTTTGCTTGCCAAACCGCTTCAGCAGAGTGACCTCCAAGGCACGCTTGCGGATTCAGTTTAGGGTTTAGGGTTTAGTTAGGGGTTTAGGGGTTTAGGAGTTTAGGGGTTTAGCGGGGTTCAAGGGTTTAGGGTAGGGTTAAGCCCTAGCTGGACCCTAAGAGACGTACATGTTGGGGGTTCCTCATTATGATTTCCTTGTACGAAACCTCAAAAAGGTCGGTTATTTGGGGTTAAGGTAAGCCTTCCGTTTAGGGTTTAGGGCTTTGGCTTAGGGTTTCGGCGAAACCCTGAAACGCAACACCACCGAGGTTTAGGACTTCGGGTTTAGGGTGCGGCAAGTCAGCAGCGACCTTCATAATTATATAGAATAGGGTGCTCAATATTCGAGTATACTCATATTCATAAGGAACTGTAAAGAACAATGTTTGGATAATTTTGTCTGCTTCCATATTCGTTTATTAGTTTGATGCACCAACACAACAGAACCCACTGTGCTTCCTCCGCTCAGCAAGCATTTCAGCGGGTCAGGCTGCCGAGGCTGGCAACAACATCTCAATAACACAAGAAGCCAAGACACTCTCTAGGTTCCTGAGTAACCCCTTTATAGTAAGGGTACCCTTTCCCTATTATTCGGTTTTCATAAGGGGACCCTATTTAAAGAAAAAGGGCACAAGGGTACTCGGGAATCTAGCTTTGATCACACAAGAAGCAACAGCCACTCCAAGTTCAATGCAAAAGCACTTGGCAAAAAGAAACAGAGCGGTCCCAGCAGTTCAGGCCTAGAGACTTATCATAGGGACCCTTAGGGGGGTAGGGGGAGGGGGGGTAGGGGGCCTCAATGCCCATAATAAGGACCTAACAAGGCCCATTTAAGGAAGTATAGTCCCCTACCCCCCTCCCCCTTACCCCCCTAAGGGTCCTTGTGAACTTACCTTACTCAACCCCAAGTCTACCCAACAGAAAACACCCCCCCAAAAGCCCGACAACGGTCATCCTGAGAACACCACAAATTAAACGGTGCATAGAGTGGCTTCAGTAATTAAGAGTTGGATTTCTCCTTCTCTTGCGTGCCACGAAGCAGATGGTAGAACTACTCAGGCTTTTATACTAGAACCCAATCCGACCCAAACCCCAGGGCTAATCTTCACGCTTCGAAGCCTCTGTGATGCTATGTCTGCAAGAAACAAGTGCCTCATAGGGTAACGGTTTAGGGTTTTTTCTTTTTAGGGTTTAGGGTTTTGGGTTTAGGGTGGTGCCCTACTGAAACTCTAAAGACTTTACATCCGAGACCCCCTAAACCCCGAAGCCCTAAACCCCGAAGCCCTAAAACCCGAACCCCTAGCCGTCGTCCCTGGCCTCTTTCCTATCTCCAGCTAGCTTCCCTGCAGGGCAGCAAGCAGTTGCAGCGGCTCTGGGCTGTTTGGGGTATACTGGGTTCGTGTTGAAGAATTTAACTTACGTTACCTTAATAGGGATCTATAAGGGCTCTTTTAAGGGATCTATACAGGTTCCTTTAAGGGTTGAGGGTTTAAGGTTTAAGCTACCATACTAGGGATCTATTGTAAACAATACTGCTGATGGACAAAATCCTGCATTACTTTAAGTATCCTAAACTATGGGAATTATGGTATATTCCTTATAATGGGCAGTGCAGGATTTTGTCCATCAGCCGTATGGTTTCCTTATTCTGACTTAAATTAGCTCCCCTGACAAGAATCCAATTTCGGGTGTCTCGGGTTGCAGAATATAGGTTTATGCTATTTAGCTTTATGGGGGTTTAGGGTTTAGGGTTTAGGGAATATAGGTTGCTGTAGAGTTTTGCAAGGCTCTTTAGCTTTATAGGGTTTTTGCGATGTTCGTGGTGTACGTATAAGCGCGTTCGACAAGGGCTTCTAGGGCTTGTCGGACATAGGGGACCCTAATATAGTACCCCAAATAGTAGGATCCTTATTACAGTGAACCCCAGAAAGTTGGAACATGGGTTTAGCAGGATTGGTGCTAGGATCCCCTATACTCTAGCTTAAGGGCATGAGGATATTGATGTTCCAACTTTCTGGCTTCTACTATATAAGGACCCCAAAATAAGGTACCCCTCATTTTCGGAAACCCCCATTTGGGGTGCTAGGTTTTCGAGTGGTCCAGGATTGCGGGGGCTTCAGATCTTGGGCCTGTAGGGGTCCCTTTAAAGGGATCTATAGGAAGTAGGGTTCCTTTCAGGGTCCCTTTAAAGGGATCTATAGGGATTCTATACGGGTATAGGGTTTAGGGCCTACTTGGAGGTTCATGGGTGGTTATAAGTAGGGCTAGAAGTAGGATAGCTATGCAGCTATGGTTGTAACCCATATTCGGGGACTTACAACCCCACTTATAGCTACCCATGACCCTCCCAGTAAGGAGTATAGGTGGCAAACACGGAGCTATCGACTTCCGTCTGGGTGGTCGGGCCGGATGCGGATGGTGAGAACCCCGCTCTCGATCAAGACAGCACGCTGGCAGCCTCTGATGGCGCTTGGGCGCCGCCAGTCACCAAGGTACCCTACGTAGCTCGTGGTCCTTCCAAACCGAGATGTCCAATCAAGTCGAAGATCCGGTACCCTAAACCTCGCTGCCTCTACAGTAGAAGCCCAAAAGTTGGAAACCCAATAGCCTCAATCCTTAAGAGTAATGTATAGGGAATCCCAGCACTATTTGGCCTTAATCTGGTTTCCAACTTTATGGGGTTTACTGTACTCCTAATTAAACATGATGGGAGGTTTTGGGGTTTCGGGGATCTTGCGCCATGAGTAGGTAGGCAGGGATGCTCTGAAGAGATGTCGCTATGATAGTGCTATAAACCCTATTCGCCCATTACAAAACCCACGCAAACATTTATATCCCCTACATACACGTACAAAACTCTTCCCACTCCGGCTAGTTCTACTTTAAGGCGTGCGGGGGCTCACCAATGCTTGCTTGACGAGTTTCCTAACAGAAACTAAACTTTAGAGGTCAACCTTCGAACTAATAAAAGGTGTTTAGTGCCGCAAAACGGATTAAAGGTTGCTGCCCAGGTGGGGCTTTTAAAGCTTTTGAACAATATTAGTAAATAAGATCCTCTTAAGCCCAATAAGGGAAAATATAAAATGTCCCAAAGCCCTACGTAGCCTAAACACGATAGGAGGTCTGGGGTTTCGGGGATCTTGCGCCATGAATAGGCAGATGCTCTGAAGAGAGTTCGCTACTATAGTGTTCCCATAGCGGCACTCAAAACTTTACACTGACCCATAATTTTCCTAAGAAAACACGCGCTCAAGCCCTAAATTTTGACCCCATTACAAACCTGATAACCTCATAGCCTTTGTAAAGGAACCCATGAACGCGTAGATGACCCATGGGACTTTATTTCAGAGATCCACAGCCACCCACAAGCACAACCATCGTCAGCCTTCAGCGCCAAACTGCACATAAAAAAACAACATGGCATAGCGCAAGCAGGCTAACGGGAAAGCCATGTGCCTGTCGCCACGCCCACCATGGCCACCACTATTCCTCACTCAAATGCCAAACGCTTCATCAGGTCTACATTTCTATATCCGTATGGTCAGCAGCTATCAATCCGAAGCCTTGTTCTTGCGATAGCTTGCTTCCCCCATAACCATTGCAGGTAAGATGGTATTGTGGTTTTCGGCCTAGGGTCAAAACCATAGAGTACATAACTAAACTGACCTGCAAGAAGCCGCAGAGTGTACGGGGTGGCCTTGGAGAGCTAAGTATAGAACTACTGCTGATGATATAAATCCTGCATTACCTTAAGGACAGAAAACTATGGGAATTATGGCATGGTCTATGCCTTATTATGGGTAATGCCGGATTTATATCATCAACCGTATTCCGGAACTAACGATCGCCAGAGAACAGCAGGATGAACTTTGGGATCTACTTCCTGTACTATAGGGGCCTTAATAATTGGAATCGGGTTTTGAGGCTCATTATTATAGTATACTTATGATACGGAACCCCTAATATAGTATTGCTAAGATGAGGCCCCTATAGTCGAGACCCTCCCCTCAACAGCTAAGGGCCTAGTAGGGTTTCTATACAAGATGAAAGCAAAAAGCATCCGATTTCGCCCTTTGTTTGGGTACAGTGACCCTCCAGCGCAAACCCTAAACCCTAAACCCCTAAACCCCTCAACCCCTAAACCCTAAACCCCTAAACCCTAAACCCCTAAAGCCTAAACCCCTAAACCCCTAAACCCTAAACCCCTAAACCCCTCAACCCTAGACGTCCTCGGCCCGTGTCTCAGGGCTTGAGGACGTTCGCATGTTTCTGCAAGCTGTGCTGCGGGGGTTTAGGGTTTAGGGTTCAGGGTTCAGGGTTTAGGGTTTAGGCGGTCCTCTGAGAGGATCGGTTGCCATAGCCGCCACCGCCGCCACCGCCACCACCGCCTTTGCGATTGCCTGGGCATAGGCTTTTTTCTCGAGCTTTTGTCACTAGAACTGCCACGGTTTAGGGTTTAGGGTTTAGGGTTTTAGGGTTTAGGGTTGTCCAGCATCATAGAGGGACTAAAGGTTAACCTTTAGGATTATGTAGGGGTTATAGTATACCCCCAAGAAGGTTAAAGGTTACCTATTCTACTCCTAAGCCTACTTGTCGGGTATCATGGGGAACCAAAGGTTAACCTTTTGCATAATATAAGGATTCCCCAAAAGGTTAAAGGTTCCCGATTTTCTGGCTTGACAAGGTTGAGAGGCTTCAGCACAGGGCCTACCTTATCCCGGAATAACCTACCTTTTTCAGGACTTATATAAAGAAATCATAATAAGGAACCCTAAAAAGGTAGGTTCTTTAGGGTTAAGGTAGGGCATGAAGGCTTCAAGACAGGGGCTTCCTGGATCTGTGGAAGCGCAACTCGCGCGAAAGTTTGATTTTCTAGGGACATATATGGGGGTTTCCGAAAATGAGGGGTACCTTATTTGGGGCCCTTATTTCGGAAACTCCCATATGGTTAGGGTTGGAGGTTTAGGATTAAGGACTTGGGGCTAAGGGTTTCTTACCAAGCTTTCTTGAGGCTGTCCTATGCCCTGGTCTCGTTAAACTCTCATGTGGGAACTGGCACCCGCAAGCCCTAAACCGAGAGGAGGATGCTGAAACCCTGCATCAGGCCCTACGAAACCGTCATACAACCCCATGGCCTATACCACCCTGCACAACCCTTGAAGGAACCCCTGCACCCTCAACCCCACACAACCCCGTAAAGATAGGCCCTTAGGGCAAGATTACCCCCTAACGTCTGGGCACCACCTTTGCCACCACCTTTGCCGTAGCGGTTGGAGCCGTATCCTCAGTCGACGTATTTCCGCAACTCTTCTTGGGTTAGACAATTCACGGTTTAGAGCTTAGGGTTCAGGGTTTAGGATTTCCGAAGTTGTATGCATCGCAACCGATGAGTGCAAACTGCCACCTCCTCCCCTCCAAAGGTCCATGTTTATGCTGTCGACTTCGTCCCGACACCCTCGACCCCAAACCCTAACCCCGAAACTCGGACCTTCTGTTTCTGCAGTATCCCAAATCTTGCCGCCTGCTGTACGCCGCCCTAGCCCTTAATCCCCAACAACCTGATGTAGGGGCCTTAATAATTAGAATAGGGCTTTGGGGCCCCCTATTCTTCTTACTTTTATACGGAACCCCCAAAATAGTATAGGTAATCATTAAGGCCCCAATAGTATACTCTAGCCCTCAAGCCGAAACCGTAGAATGTATAAGTCTGAACACTTACCGATATTATTCCTTAGGGCTCCTTATTACTGCTCTACTTTCATATACTCAAGCCCTGTTCAACCTCTTAAGGGCCCTACATTAGCTGCTTTAGCCTTAACAGCAATCTTGACAAATTCGAAAAGGTTTTCGTGGCATTTCCAGACCTTTAGGACTCCCGGAAATGATGGGTTTAGGGCGTGTGCCCGTTTAAGGATTTAGGATTTAAGGTTGGTTGAGGGTTGCAGGTTGAGGGTTTAGAGCTTCGGGGCCCTTTCGTATTGGAAGGGATTGGTTAAGGCATTAAGTAAATGCAGGTTCCAACACGCCAAGGTGACGAGGCAGAGTAACACTACCTCAACCCTGCCCTATACAAGACAACACAGAAACTACATCATGAGCTGACAGGCTCCGCATGAACAAGGTGTTGTGAGCTACAGGCAAAACAGCAACCCAAAGAGCCCAATACCCCTTAATTAAGGAATATAGCTTAAACAATAAAATGAAGCCCTATATATTTTAAGCCATATTCCTTAATTAAGGGGTATTGGTATTGGGCTCTCTGGGAAGCATCCTGCATCTCTCGGCTGCAAAACTCCAGGTAGACCCTTGATTAAAACCCCTCCTTCCCTTACTGTGGATGATATTAATCCTGCAGTATGTTTATGGGAATTATGGCGTATTCCTTATTATGGGTAATGCAGGATTTATATCATCGTAAGAGGCATCCGAATATAAAGGGCTTGCAAGAAAGGGGCTGGAAAAGCATTGATCTTCCTGCGGCCGGCGCTCAGGCAATCCCAAAATGGGTAGTTGTCAAAATCAGGGTCCCCGTTTTGGGTACCCTTCATACTAGGTGCCGTAGTACCTTAGGGACCCAAAAAGGGGCCATAAATTTGACAACCACCCAAAGTAGGAGTTCTTATGCCGGATCCTTAACCCTACCCGCCTCCGTCTCGAAACCCTAAACCCCTAAAAACCTAAAGCCCTAAATGCCCTAAAGCCCTAAAAACCCTAGCCATAAACCTAAACCCTTATAGTACCCTTATCGACTCCGTTTAAACTAGCCCTTATAATCCCCCTTAAAGGAGCCCTAATAACCCCCTAACCCTCAAGAGTGGGAAGCCTAAAACCCCTTAAACCCTAAACCCTTTAAAGCAGCCCTTATAGATTCTATATTATAGATCCCTTAAAGCAACCCTTAAAGATCCCTTAAAGTCGCTCCTTTTACTCCTAAGCCCCTAAAACCCCTTAAAGCTCCGACCCATCGAGGCAAAAGGCGGCCCCCGCCGCCACCGCCGGCATCCGCCAACTCTCGGAGCTCCGGAGGGACCCTGGGTTTAGAGTTTCTTCAAGGGGTTCCTTTAAAGGGATCTATAAGGGTTTAGGGTTTAGGGCGTTTAGGGCTCAGGGCCTTTAGGGTTTAGGGTTTAGGGCTTGTTTAGGGCTTGGGGCCTTTAAGGTTTGGGGTTTGTTTGGCTGTGAAGTTTTAGAGCTGTCGGGGTTGGTTATGAGGGGTTTAAGGGGTTTAGTTCTGAAGTTTTAGGGCTCTCGGGTTCTGGGGCACCCCCAGGGTTTTTCAAGTTATAGTGGGTTTTAGGGCTTTAAGGCTCTGGGGTATTTTAGTGTTCTAAGGGTTTTAGGGGTTGAGTTAGACAACCCAAAACCCTATAAACCCTTCAAACTCCTATAAACCCCTTCAGCCTTAAAGCCCAAGGTGTCCTTAAAGTTATCTTGAACCTTATAATCCCGAGGCACCGACGTGCAAACGGTCCAACAAGTGAGATAAAGGTAGGTGGGATGATCCCAAATAAGGGCCCTCCCCCACTTTTTAAGGCCGCGAGATTCGAGTCGACTTGGGCCAAGTGGCTCTTGCCCCACCTTTTCCTGAGTCATTCGGCGGGTTTAGAGGCTTAGGCCTTGGGGTTTAGGGTTATAAAGGGGGTCTTGCGAATTCTATGAGCCAGTGTGTGCATGTGCTTGTATACATACATATACTAGATACACACATACACATACAGGTATATGAGCTGGTGCAGAGGTTTTTTGCAGGGCTTTGCGGCTCTTATGGGAGGAGGGGGTGCTTGAAAGATCTCCTGGGAAAGGGTGGCAGTGGGAGCATGGTGCCGATCAGCTGCGGCTCTAGCCTCCGATTGGTAGTGTTCTCCTAGACACTCTCAGAAAATGCTGTAGTTCCTCATCGACAGAAGATACCCAATGGGGGCTTTAACTAGTAGCTCACTAGCTATGCAGACCTGACGATTATCATTATCGCACGGTGTGCTCATTGCATCTAGCTCTCAACTGAAAGCTCTTAAGCCTTCGAGCTGCCTTTCGGGTTTACAGCCATGTGGCTCTAGGCTTATGGTTTGGCGCATAGGGTGGGGTGTCGGGTTCAAAGGTTTTGTTTTCAGGGTTCGTGGCTGAAGGCACGTCGCACAAGCAAATTGGTTATGAAGCCGATTTCAGATCTCATCTTCGCCATTGTGGTGTTATCACCATCCCGACATTCCGTCCACTCTCACCCTCATCACCCTCTGCTCTTCAATTCGATCATCATGTTCATCCCCATGAGAAGGCACCACCCACTTAGTTTTGATGCCAAGAGTCCATTGACCGCATCACCTGCCCCAGGAAGACCACCCTAAACCGAAACCCCAAAATCCGAAACCCTGAAGCTTCACGAGAATTTGCTGCTTCAGTTTGTCAGGCACTACTTGAAGCTTCAGGGTACCTGCGCCCTGACTGCAACTATACTTGTGACTTCCAGGCCAGGTGCAGCCAAGGCATAACCCAGGCATTTTAAGATACTTACGGGAAATTGTTTGGACTCCAGAAACCCAAAGAGCCCAACACCCCTTAACTAAGGAATATAGCTTAAATCCTAACTAATATGAAGCCCTATATAATTTAAGCCATATTCCTTAATTAAGGGGTATTGGGTTCTCTGGGAAACTCAAAAATGACTCAGTGCAGTTGTAATTAGCTTCTCGGTAGCCCTGACCCCTCCACCCTAAACCCTAAACCCCTAAAACCCTAAACCCTTCCGTCAGCCTCAAACCCAGCCCTGAAACGGAAAGCCGAAACCAGAACGAAACCACCTCTGAGGCGCCGATTTCCTACGGCCCAACTATGGCTTAAGGATTTGGGCGCAGTTTCCAAGTTTGGGTTTAGGGTTTAGGATTCTTCGCTGCAATTAGGGTGTAGGCTTAGAGCTCTTTGTAGGATGTAGGGTTGCAGAGTAAGGGATTCAGGTGGAGGCGTTAGGCTTTTCAGTTTTTGAAGTCTGCCTCGCGACTCGAATCATCAGAACATACTGTAGCGGCTGGGGCTTGCGGGTTTTCAACAGTTTTCGCCGACAAGGTTTTGGGGTCCCTACACCCTTAAATCCTAAATGCTAAGACTCTTAACCCTAAACCCTGCACCCTGAACCCAAATCCCCGAAACGTAAACCGACATCCTAAACCCTGTACCCGTTTCGGCCGAGGGAGGGCGCAGTGGAGAATCTTGTGGCTACATTCGGCTACATGTCGTGTCTTTAGGGGCCTTCAAAACTACGGTTGATGATATAAGTCCTGCATTACCCATGATAAGGAATATACCATAATTCCCATAGTTTAGGATCCTTAAGGTAATGCAGGATTTATATCATCAACAGTAGGATTCGGCTTTGGCGTGTGTATTTGCCACAGTTAGCACAAGAAACCTCGGCGATTACTTTCAATAAGGCTTTGGGGTGTCTATAATGCTGTTGATGATACCTTTAGGAAACTTTAGGGCCCTCAACTATGGGAATTTTGGTATATTGCTTCCTATTGGTAATGCGGGATTTATATCATCAACACTACTAAAACGAAGAAACCCCCGAGGATTAGCCTTGTCCTTCAGAGCAAGAGCGGGGGCCTTAATGTAGGAGCCTTACTAATTAGAATAGGGTTTTGGGGCCCATTATACTAAAATTATAATAAGGAGCCCCCAAAATAGTATAGGTAATTATTAAGGCCCCTATATTACAGGAATCCCTTGCGGAAGGTACCTTCTCCGATCTGTCAGGGAATGTTGAAACAGGACAAGACGGATAGGGTTTCCAGGCTGGGTACATAGCTTTGCTTGTCCAATTTTCTAAGGGGTTATATAAGGATTATACTGGGATTATAGCACCCCGAAACGGCGCAACTCCTAAACTCCAAATCTCTAATGCCTGCAAGACCTTAGACACTCAAATTAGAGCCACCTCAACCCCCATAGAACCCCAACAGAACCCCTCACAGAACCCTGGCGCTCACAGAACTACTAATTCTCGAACCCTTTCAGAACGCTCAACTACTGCAATTGTACTCCGAATTATGAAGCCCTTACTCCTAATTATGAAGCCCTTTTCGAGCCCGACTCTGCACTTGGAGGTTCATGGGTAGTTATAAGTAGGGTTATAAGTAGGATAGCTATGGTTATAACGTATATTAGGGGACTTATAACCCCACTTATAACTACCCATGAAGCTCCAAGTAAGGGACTATACTTCCTTAAATAGGCCTTATTAAGTTGTAGGCATTAAAGCCCCCTACCCCCCCTCCCCCTAGCCCCTATTCACAGAAGTAGACCCTAAACCCTATACCCTTACAGAATCCCTATAGATAGATCCCTTTAAAGGGACCCTTAAAGGAACCCTTATAACTACCCATGAACCACAGAACCTGCGAACTCCGGGGCCCACCTCGCGTGCTTCCTTCGTCTCGCGGGAGTCTAAAAACCTGGGAAGGGCTTTGGGTTTTCAGTTTTTTTGTTTAAGCTCCTTTTTTGGGGGGCTTTCAGTTTAAAGTTTAGGGTTTAAGGGTTTAGGGTATAGGGTATAGGTTTTAGGATTTAGGGTTTGAGGGTTTAGGGTTTAGGGTATAGGTTTTAGGGTTAAGGGGTTTAGGGTTTTAGGGTTAAGGGGTTTAGGGTTTTTCAGGGTTTTGGGGTTTAGGGTTTTAGGGTGCTGGGATTTAAAGTTTAGGGTTTGCGGGTGTTAAGTGTAGGGTTTCGTCTGAGGCTTCCTTTAAGGGTTTCTGTAGGGTTTTTAGGGTTTCTCGAAGGCTTCCTTGAAGGGTTCCTTTTGGGTTCAGGGTTGGTTCTTTATCTAAACACGGCCACCAAACTGCCTGTACAGGCACACGTGACACAAGAACCTCGATCGAGAAGTCAATGAACTCTCAGGTGGGTCCAGGATGGTTGCCAGGTGTGGGTTTAGGGTTTAGGGTTTGAGGTGCGGTTTAGGCTAGAGGAAGGGTGTATGGATGAAGGAATTACGGGCTTGTCGCTTTAAGAGGTTTGGGTTGAAGTTTGACGGTTTTGGGCTTAAGGAGGTTGCAGGGCTTGATGTAGGGGCAGGGCTTGCTAGGGTTTAGTCGGGCTTGGCGCTTAAGGGTTTTAGGCTTTATCAGATTCTAAATTCAAAGTGATGGAGGCTTCGGGTATATACCTGCCCGGTTTTGCAAGGAGGGCTCCGTGTCAAGATGGCGTTCTGGCTTTTGGCTTGAGGCGCAGCTTTCGGGGGTTTCGGTACGACCGGACCCCACATATGGTAGCACACTAATACAGGGGCCTAAATAATAACCGACGCTATTTTGGGTGTTCCCTTTTATATGTGTAGTATAGTTTCCCCAAAACCCTACCCTAAACCCTACCCTAAACCCTAAACCCTAAACCCTAAACCCCTAATTATGGAGTCCCGTATACTAGACTTCCAAAGTCTGGGCAGCCGAGGCACGTCACGGCTTTTCCGGGCACCTAAGATCCGGGATGGAGGTCACCAAACCCCCAAAGATCGAAATATCAATATGCTAATTAATAATTACTACTAGTAATAATAAGAATCGTAAAGAACGACGAAGAATAGTAATCATAATATGCATAAGACTAATACCGATAATAACAACCTCTAGATCCCACGGGAATCCATACAGGAACCATTGAAGAAACGTGTTCTCTCTCTCGCTCTCGCGCAAACAGAACCTTATGTGTCCAGTTTCCGAGGAGAAGAGCACCAGGGGATTCTAGTACCCGAAAAAAGGTTAATGGCTACTTACTCTGCTACGAGCGCCTCACAGGGGTTTCAGGAATTTGTGAGATTGGTAGAGCAAGGATTAACTTTATCGTGGCTTGCACGAAAAGGGATCGCTTTGAAGTCAGAAAGCTTGCAAACAAAACATGGCCTGGTAAGCAGGACACGAAGAAAACACCAACCACGGTACTGTAACACCGAGAGCGTCCCATGAACAAGCCTGCCCTGAACAAAATGGTGAGATCTCATCTATGGCCTGCCGATGCAAGAACCTCCAACCTCGCCGAAGGACCTTTGGAAAAAGCGCCCTTTCTACCTTTCCGATTCAGGTTCTGGGGGCTGCCCAAGTCTGTCAACGGTTGAAGTCGAGGCGATAAGAATACCCCCGTGGTACGGTTGATGATATAAATCCTGCATTACCCATAATAAGGAATATACCATAATTCCCATCGTTTAGGGTCCTTAAGATAATGCAGGATTTATATCATCAACAGTAGTGATGTGTCGCCACATGGGCTGTTCCAGCTTAGGAGTCGCCAGTGTAACCACGTGTGTAATGTAGGAACCTGATTAAGACATCCTGGGACTATAACCCCCAAAATAGTAGGATTCATATAAGGAACCCTAATAAAGGCCCAAGGTTTCTTAATCAGGTTCCTACATTACTTTGAGCAGATATCTATGTCAGAACAAACCGTTGACAATGGACTATTATGTGGTAGTGGGGGCGGTAACGGTAGAGATGGAGGTTAGGTCGCAGCGGCAGTGATAGCGGTAGTGGTAGTGGGAGTCGGAGTAGGAGTAGTAGGAGTGGTAGGAGTAGCATAGGAGCAGGAGTGGCACTGGGAGTAGCACTAGGAATAGCAACAGCAGTAGCAGTAGGCAACAGCAGTGATTGTAGTTGCGGCCGAGGCACTCCGGCACGCCCGGTTCTGCCGATGCGGTGGATGTGGTCGTCCGGGCCTCTACCCATTAGTTTAGGCTTTAAGGTTCAGGATTTACGGTTTACCCTTGACCTTAAGCTCGAGAGCTTTGGGGTTTCAGCTGCAGGACTTGGGGTAAAGCAAACCTGAAACCAAAGAACTCCTGGGAGCATTGCGAGCCAGCCGACACCCCGATGCCCCAAACCAACCACAAGCAGTGGCCCAAAGGTTAAGCTTTGGGTTTCGGATATTGTGGGGTTGTTTTTCCCGAATGGTTTGGAGACCTAGAGGGTTTAGGGTTTCGGGTTCAGGGTTCAGGGTTTAGGGTTCAGGGTTTAGGGTTTAGGGATCCTACAGGGTTTAGGGCAACTATGAATCCTCAGCTCCGAGAATCTGAATCACAGGTATACTGCTTGAAGGATTCCTACTTGTCGGGTATCATGGGGAACCAAAGGTTAACCTTTTTCATAATAAGAGGATTATATAGGGATTATACTACCCCAAAAGGTTAAAGGTTACCTACTCTACTACTAGGGATTCTTTTAAGGGCTCCGTTCCGGGATTCTAGATTGATTTTAAGGGCTTTCGGGCTTCGGGGTTTAGAGCTTTGCATCGGTAGGGTTTCTTAAGTGCAACGGATTTTTCGTGCGCAAAAGAGAACCCGTTTTAGGCTTGATGAGAGAACCATCAGCCAGAAACTGGCTAGTTGGTGGCCCAAAACCTTGAAACCCTAAACCCTAAACCCTTCAACCTGGAACACCAAGCTCGAACACCTTGAACCCAGAGCGCCAAACCCCAAGACGCCTCAATGTTGAACCCTCCTAGCCTGGATCAATAAACACGCACTAACAAATAGCACAGGGCCCCAGCTGGACGCCACATCGTAGTTCACAACCTCAACACGGTACCCCCCAAGGTAGGGCTCTTATGTATATAGGGTTTAGGGTTTTGGGATACCCGCAGTATCTTTCGTCGGGATGGTGTCTTTCTTGCTGGTGGCAGATCGGGTCGCAGAACTCTTGCTAGCCCCACGGTCTAGTGTTTAGTACTGGGTTTATGGCGTCAGGCTCGGAGGATTAAGGAATACAAATCCAATGCAAGGCTTGAGGTTCAACGCTCCGAGAAACCTTCAAATCTGAAAGAAGCTCGCGACCTTAAACCCCGAAACCCCTAAACCCTAAACCCTAATCGCCCCCAAACCGTGACCCATGCCCTTCACCCCATAGAGCTCAAATCCATACATGGTTTGGGAGACATGGCTTTACAGACCTTGGTCACAACAGCCTGAACGCCAAAATGTTGAGCCCTAGAATGCTGGAACCCTTAAGCCCTTAACTAAACCGGTTTAGGGTTTAGGATTTGGGACCCCTGCAGCCCTAAGCCGTCACAAAAGCTCCCCCTAAACCCTGAACCCTAAAATCTAAACCCTAAACCCTAAACATAACTGACAAGGTCAGTTTTTGAATGCCCGAGGCCCCGGCAAGCTTGACGCCCTTGATGTCTAAGCCTCGGGCCTTGTTTGGCATGCGGTGCAAGAAGGGGCTCGAAATCCCCATCAATCCCAGAGGCTCCAATATCCCTTAACTCAGGAATATTCCTTAAGTCATATTAGGGATCCTGTTAGAATTTAAGGTAAATTTCCTTAATCAAGGGATATTGGAGTCTCAAAGATCTCCCTGTGCAATGAAGCGTAGTTCACCCCTGTACACAGAAAGCTAGACACAGTAGAGTCTGGAAAAGCAAAATGAAGAGCCATCATCTAAAGCCCAATAACAAGCCCAAACCTGCAACCAGACACACATGTATTGTTCATGCCTTCAACACATCTTGTAGCACAAAAGGCTTATGGCTCAAGCGCGCTCTTTTACAGCATCCTCAACGAAAGAAGCAGCCGCGGCAGCAGCAGCAGCAACACTAACAACAACACAGAGCCAAACCCCTGAGCCCCAATGTATTTGGTTGGATAGGAAGGGTGTGAAGACTGCTTGAACTCCAATTGAAGTCCCTGTTGCTGCAACATCCGTCGCCAGCATGATGGGCGTGCGCCCCGTCTTGAAACTGTGCAATGCCTGCAGGGACACTGGGATCTGCAAAGATGAGTTTCCAGAAATTCCCAGCCATAAACCTTCATTGAGCAATCTGCCTTAATCTACAGAGGGATCTAGAGTTTAGGATTTTACAAACCCTAAACCTTCGGGCTCTTGCTTTCATGAAAGGGGCTTGGAAGTCACTGAGTTTAGGGCACTCAGGGATTTGCGGACAGGTGTTTCGTGTCCCAGACCAGGAGATCCCAATATCGCCGCATTTTAACCCAAGCCATGGGATAGCACAGCAAAGGCGCAGATTTCAACTGCAGGGCTGTAGGGCTAAATCTTGGCTTCTTTGTAAGCCTAAAGCCATTCCTTCTTAAGCACGTATGAAGCCCCGGCGATGTTGCAATTCTCCACATTGTTGGCCCCAGGTATTAATGGTCTTGGGATTGGGGCTAAGAATTCTGGGACCTGTCCGGCGAAGTATGTTGGGTCGCGGGTTTACATGGGTTTATAATAGGTTTAATCAGGGTTTCCGTCTAGGGCTAGGGCACCTAAATAGGGTCTATGGTGTTTAAGAATCACACCCTAAACCCTAAACCCTAAACGGTTTACAGGTATGTTTCGGCCTCGAGGTATAGGGTCAAGGCATTCGGGTTGTGGCTGCTAGCAACTGCCTGCCTGATCTCGCTCACGCTGCTCCTGTGGCAGGCACGGGACTTGTAAACAACATCCTTTTATTGTTGGTGTTTCGAGTTTAGGGGTACCCAGAGAGCCCAATACCATATTCCTTAATTAAGGGGTATTGGGCTCTCTGGGTAGGTGTGACCAACATGCCCTGAACTATGGAGGGACTCGTAATATGAACATAATATATTCCGCACTGCGTTGATGGGTTCCGGAGTCCGTGGGGGCTTCGGTATCCGGACAGGCTTCGGGAACGTGGAAGCATCTGCATGGGAACTCGTAGGCAGGTTGTAATCGAAGGCAGCCATGGTTTAGTTTAGGGTTTAGGGCCATAGACGAGCCCCGAGTAAGGTACGTGCGACACTACTTCGCCCCAACCATACATCCAGTGCGACTTCGGCGGAGGACTGTCCACTGGAATTTAGTCTGCAGCTAAACCCCAAACCCTAAACTCGAAGAAAACATGACCCAAGGTGCTGCAGTCTACGAGCTGCAGGTTTTCAAGGCATCATGGATAGAGGGATTACTCTAAGATGCGGCTGCCTTTCAACAATCACCTAAAGACTGCAGGATCATATGACTTAGCGAGCAACCCCAGTACACCGTTACAGTGGCCAACTACTGTCACGCAAGCATTCCTACAGCGCAGAAAGAGAAAATATCTAAGTCTGAATTCTACTGGGCTTTTAAGTAACAAGGGAGAAAAAAGTATAAACTTTTATTTCATAAGGGTTCCTTTAAGAAAAAAGTATTAAAGTATGGTACTCCAAAACCCAGTCTAGATATCTAGGCAAGTGGAGCCGGGGCCTTCTCGGGGCAAGTCATAAGCAGGATAACCCCAGCTCTTGCCCTTGAATCCCGGTTATAGTAGAAGCCAGAAAGTTGGAACATGGTTTTAGGAGGATTAGTGCTAGGATCCCTTATACTTTACCTTAAGGGCATGAGGATGATGATGTTCCAACTTTCCAGCTCCTCAACAAAGCCCTTGTAAGCCCTTACACCTCCCGGTGTCTGGGGTGGGGTCATAGTTGAGCTGGGGATTGGATATGCATGCATTGGCTTGGGGTAGCGGTTTGGCTTCAGGGATTCAAGACTTAGGGTTGTAAAAGCCCCAACCCTTAAAGCCCTAAAGCCATAAACCCCAAACCCGAAACCTCCAACCCTGTACCCCTCGAGGAACACTTGAAGGTTCCTGTTGAGGTTCATTTCAGGGTTCTCTTAAGGTTTCCTTGAAAGGAGGCTTAGGGTTTAGGGTTTAGGGTTTAGGGTTTAAGGGTTAAGGGTTAAGGGTTTAGGGTTTAGGGGTTTAGGGGTTTAGGGGTTTAGGGTAGAGGGTTTAGGGTTTAGGGACCCTGACACGCCGCTTCTCGCCTTGTCACCATGAATGGTGACGACGTGGAAGCGGCTGCGGTACAATTCCGATGCCAAAGACTCGCAAAGCCTTGGATGGGGTTTAGCAGTTTTGGATGTAGGGTTTCAGGATTACGGACCCAGAGAGCCCAATATCCCTTAATTAAGGAATATGGCTTAAATTATATAGGGCTTCATCTTACGATTTAAGCTATATTCCTTAATTAAGGGGTATTGGGCTCTCTGGGGAATGACGATTTGGGTTTAGGCTTTAGTGTGTATAAGGTGTCGACAGTGTAGGCAAATAAGATCGAAAACATGTAAAGGGGCCGGATACTGTCCATATCTACTTGTCTTCTGGCTAATGTAGGCACCACCCAAAGAGCCCAATACCCCTTAATTAAGGAATATAGCTTAAATCATAATATGAAGCCCTATATATTTTAAGCCATATTCCTTAATTATGGGGTATTGGGCTCTCTGGGCAGATCAAGAAACCCTGGGCCTATAACCCCAAAATAGTAGTATTCATATAAGGAACCCTCTTAATCAGGCTCCTACATTACCCAGAGAGCCCAATACCCCTTGATTAAGGAATATAGCTTAAATCATAGTATGAAGCCCTATATAATTTAAGCCTATTCCTTAATTAAGGGATGCTGGAGTCCCCTAAACCCTAAACCCTGCACCCTATAGATCCTTAAAGGATCCCTTAAAGGAACCCTAAGTATTCCTTAATTAAGGGGTATTGGGTTCTCTGGGTACCCAAAATCTTCAGCCCTAAACCTCGGACTTGGCGCCCTAAACCACACATGTCATCCCCAGCGAAAGAGCGCTGCAGGTTTAGTGTTCCGAATTCTGCATCCTACTTGTCGGGTATCATGGGGAACCAAAGGTTAAGCTTTTGCATAATATAAGGATTATATAGGGATTATACTACCCCAAAGGGTTAAAGGTTACCTATTCTACTACTAGGGCATTTGGTTCTCGGAAACTTGGATTTCAAGGTTTAGGGAGGCTCGGTGGCTAAAACCAGACTGACCTAAGGCCCAAAGGTGGGACCTGTGGCAATGTGAAGCAGGGTCCAAAGCACCAGTCGAGGTACTTTGGGGCCCGGACACGACCCTCAACCAACATTCCTAAATCCTACTCGCCAAATGCTCAATCCCAATCTCTAAACCTATAACGAGGATTCCCATAAAGACACTGCAAACAAGTAAAGTTCGGTAGTGTAAGGTAGCCGAGCCTAATATAGGGGTCTTGAAAATTAGGATAGGGTTTGGGGCGCCCATAATACTATACTTATAATAAGGAACCCCCAAAATGATATAGGTAATTATTAAGGCCCCTTTACTAAATTCTTATCATAAAACCTATAGTAATCCTTATAGACCCCGTTAGAAGGAACCCCTTTAAAGGAACCCTATATTCTAGTTATTAAGGCCTCTATACTAAATCCTTGTAATAGCCCTTATAGTAATCCTTATAGACCCCTTTAGAAGGAACCCCCTCAAAGGAACCCTATATTCTAAGCACTTGCTTTCCGACTCGAGGCTTCTTGGTGTTCGTGAAGACGATGACCCGCTCCTGTGACTTCAGGGATGGCAGGGAAGGACAGGCTTGGGGTTTAGGGTTTAGGGTTCAGAGTTTAGGGTTTAGGGTTTAAAGTTTAGGGTTTAGGGTTTAGAGTTTAGGGGTTTAGGGTTTAGAGTCTAGGGGTTGAGGGGTTTAGGGGTTTTTCTTCTTCTTCTTCTGATACAGAGTCATTTGTGTTTTCAATTTCGTTTTATCATGTTCATTCTAGTCACTTGCCTTTCGAGGCGCCCTTTTTGGCAGCTGCTGCGGTCTCCTTCTGGCATGATTGGGGTCACTGACTACGACTTCAGGGCACGTGGTCGTAGATCTGACTCAAACCCGCAAACTCGAGGAAGCGATTGTAAGTCGGCCACTGGACTTTGAAGTAACCAGGGAGAAAAACGTATAAACTTGTATTTCATAATGGATCCCTTTTCGGAACAGGTCCCAAAAAAAGTATTAAAGTATGGTACTCCAAAGCCCAGGCCATGGTCTGTAGCGGACGGTTCCAGATTCAAGTCGATCGAGAGCTTCCTTGTTCCCGAATTTCGCCTTGAACTGTTTCCACGTAGACGATTGGAGGGTCGACCCATGCACGGCTTTAAAGGCCAGTCTTGCGGATCGAAAGTGTTTGCTACGTTTCGCCCCGTCAGCGAGCCAACCTCTCAGCATGGTGTTTCCGGCACTGCTGGCCAGGGCCGCTTGTTTCCTGCTTGTAAGTTTCCACGTTGTGGGTTGCTTTCCTTGAGCATTCGACCTTATTCAAAAGAAGTTTGAAGGCTGCTGCGAACTGGTCGCCAGAGAAACCCTCGGTGGAAAGTCACGGGCAAGTTCAGGGCTTTGAAGCTTAGGCTTTGGGGTCGCAGCCTGAATCAGTTGCAATATTACTACTTGGAGGTTCATGGGTAGTTATAAGTTGGGTTATAAGTAGGATAACTATGGTTATAACCTATATAAGAGGACTTATAACCCCACTTATAACTACCCATGAACCTCCAAGTATGCCATATGGGCGCCTGACGCAATGATACTATAAAAAACGCGCACTGCCGCAGCACTCTAGCTACTAAGGTCGCTACCTGTAGTCTGCATTGTAGTTCCCTTCTTTTTGAACAAATACTTTTACTTGGGATCCTATGACGTAACCCAAGAAAGCAACTGCAATGGAGACTACAGGTACATTAGGGCTTGGGAATCCGGCACTGAGATTTGGGTTTAGGACTGCACAGCTTGCTTGTTCTCAGCAAAGAATACGCGGGAGTTTGGGCTTAGGGGTTGGTTTTAGGGTTGAGGTTTGGGGTTAAGGGTCTAAGCACGGCTCATGGTGCACGAACTTGTTGCTGAAAACTTTTTCAACCTTTAACCCGAGACCATTGAAAGAACAGGAAATAAAAGCTTTGCCCAGAGAGCCCAATACCCCTTAATTAAGGAATATAGCTTAAATCATAATATGGAGCCCTATATGATTTAAGCCATATGCCTCAATTAAGGGGTATTGGGCTCTCTGGGTGGAGACTACCAAGATGGACTATCTGGACCCCTATAAAGGATACCTGTCTGGGTTCTATTCGGGGGACTGCGAAGCCGTCTTGCAGGATCAAGAAAGGTAGAACCCTAAACCCTAAACCCCTAAACCCTAAACCCTAAACCCTAAACCCCTAACCCTAAAACCCTAAAACCCTTGAACCCTAAACCTGCCTGCCGATCGACGCCAGACAAGATGTCCTCCGTGCAGAAAAGACGGTGATGCTGCACTCGGGTGTATAAGCTTTCGTAGGGTCTTATCGAGTTTCATAGCGTCTCACAGGTTTTGTGAAAACTTACGGAGTTGCATACTTAGTTGCTGAGTTCATAAGCCGCCCCAAAAGTGTACACTTGTAGTTTTATAGTGGGCAATATTATCCCAAGAAGTGTAAAGTGTATCCACTCAGCCACTAAGCAGAAGGTTTTATGGCTTCGGGTTCAGAAGGCTTCAGAATGGCTCACGCCTCAGGGTCTGGGGCTTTGGGGTTTGTAAGGTTTGGGGTTTCGGGCTTGCGGGTTAGGGTTTCAGGTCTGGGCTTTGACTTGGGGTTAAATCCAAACACCAAAAAACAGATAGAACAAATAATGGCCCCAGCACCGCAAACAGGCTATTATCCTACATGCTTTTCGGGTCCAGGTATAGACCACGGTGATCTCTATTGGCTTTGGAGTTTAAGTGTTGGTTTGCCTTCCAAGCCAGATCATTGGCTTATGGCATAGTACGGTTGATGATATATACCCTGCATTGCCCAAGGAATATACCATAATTCCCATAGTTTAGGGTCCTTAAGGTAATGCAGGATTTATATCAAGTAGGGATCGCTTTTATCCAAGAATCTTTTGGGAAGGCGACACTCCGCTTTGGACTTTCACAGCAAGTTCCAAGCTAAGCCCCCAACCCCTAAGAAAACCCTCCAAGCCTTTCAAGCCCTGAATCCCAACGCTACATCTTAAAAGCGAGGCCTCCGAGCCCCAACCCTATCCCGCTAAACCGGTGTAGGGTTTAGGCAAACTTCCAAAACCCTAACCCTTAAACATCCTTAAGCCCTAAACCCCCCGCCCCCTAAACCCTAAACCCTAAACCTCAGGTACACCCTCAACCCTAGGTCCCTGGGAACCCCCAAAGCCCTGAAGCCCCAAACTTCTGCTTGGCGGCCAGGAGGTTCTCCGTTTTGTCCCTTTGGCCATTGCAGATCATCACTTCCTGCCTCGGAAACAGAATTAAAAATATATGCATATATATATGTATACATACACATACATACATACATACATCCATCCATGCATGCATGCATGCATGCATACATACATACATACATACATACATATATATATATATATAAATGTATATATATGTATGTATGTAAAGAGTAGACACACAGAGAGTGAGAGAGGAGCCATAAAGGTCCCCTAAACCCTATAAACCCGAAGCCCTAAACCTCCCTAAACTCATCAGGGGGTATCGCTATTACTACCTCTTCTTCCTCGGACCGGCGTCTATGGGCTTTGGTTCTGGGCTCTATACGGCTTGATCGGAATTTAGGAGGGGTTTTCCAAGGATTCATAGGGCTTTACAGGCCTTACTGCAGAGGGACTTATGCTCCGGTGCTTTGATGCCTGGGGTTCAGGGTTAGTATACCTAGGGGCCTGAATATGTAAAATATAGGGTTCCTTTAAAGGGTGCCTTTAAGGGATACCATAAGGGTAATATAAGGGTGTAATATAAGTGGCCTTAACAATAATCAGAATAAGGTTTTGGGGCCCATTATTATACTATTACTATAATCAGGAACCCCCCAAAATAGTACTAGGCCCCCGTAGTAGGCTGAAAGTCGGACGGGGAAGGATTTCCAGGGGCTTCAGACAAGTTCAGCAGTTGGGGGTTCAAGGTACAGAGGTACTTGGAGGATCATGGGACTTAGTAAGTAAGGTTATAAGTACCTTAATTGGGGTTATAAGTAGTTCTAAGTAGAGTTACCCTAACTATAACCCTAGTTACTAAGTCCCATGATCCTTTAGTAGACCCTAAACCCTAAACCCTATAGATCCCTGCAGTCCCATGATCCTTAGTAGACCCTAAACCCTAAACCCTATAGATCCCTTTAAGGAACCCTATAGATCCCTTTAAGGAACCCTATAGATCCCTTTAAGGAACCCTATAGATCCCTTTAAGGAACCCTAGTTACTAAGTCCCATGATCCTTTAAGTACTTTGGGTTCTGGGAACTGAAGAGCTGCTCGGAGAGTTTCTGGTCTGAGGGCTTCTCTGTTTCAGGTTTATTGCTCCCAGAGAGCCCAATAGCCCTTAATTAAGGAATAGAGCCTAAGGCCTAGAGGTTCCTTAAAGGGATCTATAGGGGTTCTATAAGGGAATTAAGGAATCTAGCTTAAATCATAATATGAAACCCTATATAATTTAAGCCCTTTTCCCTAATTAAGGGGTATTGGGCTCTCTGGGCTGGTGTATCTTCCATCCATAATTCCAAGCCACAGCGCCTCTTGCTGCTTCTGTGTAGCACCATCACAACCCTAAACCCTAAACCCTAATCCACACATGTAACCCCACAGTAAATGGGAACCCGTTAAGGCTAGAGTATAGAATGCATAGGAACATGGATCCTGACAGCAATGTAAGCCGCCACAAAACTCTAAAGGTGTTCAGCACGCCTTTCGGGGTTTCAGCCGAGTGGCTTGATGTCTTTGTTTGCTGTGGCCTGCACGGGTCAAGGGTGCAGGATTCAGGGTTTAGGGAACCCTAAACCCTTCACGTGGTCAGGATTTGGGGTTCAGGGAACTCTCTGAGAAAAAACAACCTGAAACCCTCCACCCTAAACCCTGAAACCTTAAACCCCATAAACCCTAAACCCCTAAACCCTAAAGCCCTAAACCCCTGTAAACTCTGGAACCCTGAATTTCTCCGAATGATGAAAATAGAGGCCGCCAAAACTGCACTGGGTGGGGTAGGATCATGTTTTGGGGGGTCGCTATATTATGTTTTGCTGGAGAATTTTGAAGAATAGGCCCAGACCTCAGGACCAGGAACCCTGAAACCCTAAACCATAACCAAAAATGAAGATTGCGTGTTTAGCGACCATTTAGTGGGTCCGGGTAGGTGTGCTTAACTGACATGATGGACATCACGGGGGCTGGGCCCTACTCTAACAGTGGCCATTCATCAGTAAGTTTTGTTTACACATGTCTGGCTCAGTTCTGAGAAGTATCGTATAAGCTGCGCTGCAATACTGCCACTACTGTAGTGATTGAGTTTTTGTCCAAATTGGGGCCCAGTGGTTGCTATTGTATCAGTGGCGTACCCTGTTGGGGCCTACAAACAAGACACGAGCGCAGAGAACTACACATTTACGGCTCAATGTAGGGCCTTAATAACTGACCACTAATGTTGTTCCGCAGAGTTCTTTGCTACGGTTGTAGCAACCCTATTCTAATCATTAAAGCCCCGGCAGCAGAAATGGTACAGGAATGCTGCCCTTATCGCACCCCCCCCTTCCAAACCCGTGCAAAATCCTTTGAAAGGAACCCTCCCTAAACCCTAAACCCTAAACCCTAAACCAACTATTAAGGCCCTTACAGCCCCTGAAAACCTGCAGAAGCCCTAGAGGCTTCTTTGAAAGGAACCCTCATATAGGGGCCTTAATAATCAGAATATGGTTCCTGTCCTTTAAAGAGGGGTCTATAAGCGATCTTTTGTAGGGTTCTACAATAGGAGCCTTAACAATTAGAAACTAAGGCCTCTATATTACTCTAATTGTTAAGGTCCCTTTAGCATTGGTCTTTCGACTTGGGAGAGGCTAACTGGGTTTCACGGACTGGGGTTTGGGGGGGGTTTTAGGTTAGGGGTTTAGGGTTTCGGGGTTGAGGGAATTGAGAGTTGTAAAACCTTATGATAACCCCATGAATCCAACTTAAACCGTTTTGTTTAAATCTCGTACACAACTCTTAGTATCATGGAACCTTTGTAGAGCCCTGAAAGACCGTTAAAAGCAGAATATCACCCCAGCCAAAAGCCCTCAACCAGCCTCGTGAGACCCTATCTGGATGTAGACCTGACTGTGCAAAGTTGAATAGGGTTTTGGGTGTTCTTAGGCTTTTTTGGAGCTTTTCTTTATGTCTGCCGGGTTTAGGGCATTAAGGTTTGCACAGGGTATCGTAGGGTTTAGGGTTTGGGGGGTTCCCTGTTTCGTATTAAGAAACCCTGAGGAATAACATTGGAACCACTACCCCGCCCCTCCGCCATATTGCGCGGGGCTGTTCGAGGGTTTACAGGGGCCTCGGATTGGAAGTTTGGGCGTTAGGATGTCTTGCAATCTCACGTGTTTGGGGCTTAGTGCTCAGATTTTCCGAACAGAAACAGAACATGGCAGGGGCTTGTGCATCCAATCTTCAGGTCTGGGGTTTGGTTTAATCTTGCATGGAGTTTGGGGTTTAGGATAGGCTTTAGGGCGTTGCCAAAGCCTTTTGAACGTGGCTTCTCTTCTCTGGACGCCTCGCTACTCGTAAGAAAGTATTCGTTTTCGACGATGCAGCCTGAAAGGAAAACCCCCCACAGCAAGGACAATCATCTTTGCTTCGTTCATCTCTTTTCGAGACCGAAAGAAGCGAGCTCGCGTGGAGATGAGCTGCACGTTTGGGGCGAGGGTCCGCATCCCGCCCCGTTACGATCGAAATTGATCTGTGCAAGAATCTTCTTCAGTGCACCAGACCTGCTGACGAACGATGAACTGATCCTCCGACCAAGTACCCTCGGCAGCAATCCAATGATCGCCTCAACGAGTCAGCATCTGCACTGGGCGCATGCCTCACCCACCATTGGGAACGAATATGCCCTCCGGCAATGGATTTGCAAGCCCTTGCCGTGCAGTGCGGCGCATGAAGCGAGCGCCGTGCACAGTGCGCGAGGCACCTGTTCTACCGGAGACCGCTTCCACCTCTCATAGCGGCGATGGTTCAGCCGGATGTAGTCATCGGCCACATGAACACGCACATGCGAAGAAGGAAACCCAAGGGAGTTGTCGATCCGGATCGCCCCGATGACATAGCAGAATGCTTGTTACAAGGATCCCCTCCAAGAGGTAGACTACTTAGCGTAAGGACTCCTCTAAAAAGGATTCTGCTGATAAGGATCCCCTTACAAGACACACTTAGTTCCAAAAACATATGGGCGTTTCCGAAAATCAGGGCACCCTAATATAGCACCCTAAACAGTAGGATCCTTATTATAAGGGCCCCAAAATAAGGTACCATTAATTTTTGGAAACTCCTATATGGCCCTGGGACTTCACCAAACCACAGCAAGCCTCGAGAAAGTCGACAGCCTTTTGCAAGAACCGGGCTGGTGTGAGACACTTAAGCCCAGACCCCCGAGAGGATCCAAAAAGTAGATCCCTTAATGGGGGTTCCTATAAAGTACCCTTGGTAGTATAGGGCCCAAAATTGGGGGATCTACATTCTAGATCCTCCCAAAGCTCTAAGACCTACTTGTCGGGTATCATGGGGAACCAAAGGTTAACCTTTTTCATAATATAAGGATTATAAGGGGAATATACTACCCCAAAAGGTTAACGGTTACCTACTCTGCTACTAGGCTTAAGAATTTGTCTTGGGTTTAGGGTTTGATATGGAATCAATATGATACTGGGGGTTGCCAAGTGTCACTTGCCATAGTCAGGACAGATGCTCTCGGCCAAAGATGCCCTTCACGGCAGCCTTAAACTGATTCAATCCTGTCAATCCTCATGGACCCCACCAAAGCACAACGGATCCACTGAGAATGCTCAGTACAAGGATCCCGTGTCAGAGAAGAGATAGCCCCCTAAACCCCAAATCCTAAGCCCTATACCCCTAAACCCAAACCCCTAAAGCCCTGAAGCCCTAAACCCCTCAGGCCCCCCCACACACCTCTAAACCCTAAACCCTAAACCCCTAAACCCCTAAGCCCTAAATCCCAAACATGACAATGATCCGACTTTGGATCCACTGCCACCAGGCTACTGGTCGATGGAGATAGTCCTGACGAAAAGATCAGGGTCGGGGTTTCCGGCTTTAGGGCTTTCGGGTTTAGGGGTTTAGGGTTTAGGGCTTTACGGGCTTTAGGGGTTTAGGGGTTTACGGTTTAAGGGGTTTAGGGGTTTAAGGTTGGGGGGTTTGGGGTGAAGGGGCATGTTAGGTTTGAGGCTTGGGGGTCGCTTGAGAGTTTAGGCTTTGGGACACCAGGGCTGCTGCAAGGAGCGGTCGTATATATCTCAAGAGATCCCCAGCCCAAACGGGAAGTTACAGCAATCTAAGTAAGGGTCAGGCAACTGGCGGGCCTCGATTAGTACACTAGCGTCTTGGGAAGTTTTAGAATAAAAGCATAGTAACAGTAACACTGTGCTGCTGCAATTTCCCCTAGGCTCTGGGAGCCCACCCGCCCATGTAAACCCCTATCAAACCCCGAAGACCCTGTCATGTCTTTCAGGACACCACTAAACCCTAAAGCATCATGTTCAATATCGAGGAGTCTATAATTACCCTTTTTTCTTCGGGATCCCTGAGCACACTTGGAGGTTCATGGGTAGGTATAAGTAGGGTTATAAGTAGGATATCCATGCATATAACCTATATTAGGGGACCCACTTACAACTACCCATGAACCTCCAAGTAGTTATCTTAAAATATTGAAAACACCACACCAAAAAACAACTACCAACCCTATTCTATTCATTAGGGCGCCTATGCTACATCCTCTGAAATGCATGGTAATAGAACCCTTACCGCGCCATATATGGGAGTTTCAGAAAACAGGGGACCCTAATATAGTACCCTAAATAGTAGGATCCTGATTATAAGGACCCCCAAATAAGGTACCCCTATAGGATAATTTTCGTAAACTCCCATATAGAAACCCTGGGACTTAGCCTGATCCAGTTGTTAAGGCACCTACATGGGTGGTTGTCAAAATTAGGGTCCCTTTTTGGGTCCCTATTATAGTACGGCACCTATTATTTAGGGTACCCAAAAAGGGACCATAATTTTGACAACTACCCACATGACATTACCACTAATTTTTTCTTCTTCTTTAACAACCGGGCCCCAAAAAGTTCAAACTTCCCAAGATAGAGCTAATATATAAGGCCAAAAAGTTTAAAGTTCCCCCGTTCACTATCTAAGTTTCAAATCCAGAACCTAAACAGCAAACCGGAAACCCTAAACCTTGAACACTAAACCCTAAACATACAACCCTGAACCCTAAACTCCCCAAACAAAATCCCTGAACCTTGAACCCCAAACCCCAAACATTATCCGAACTCTCAGATACCATCTTAGAGAGCCCTCATAACCCTGACCCAGATTGGGGCCTTTTTTTCAAACTCTTAAGGCATCAACGTTGTCACTAGAATCTAAACCCTAAACCCTAAACCCTAAAATCATTAGACACTACTCGGCTTTAATAAGGGGGCCCAAGAAGAAAAAGGGCTAAAGGGTACTACTGGGGAACCTAGACTCTATAAGACTCCGTCAGAAGAATCATTGCCCTTCTTCTTCACAATGCTCAAACTATTAAGGCAACGACGTTTTCATTACAAGCGGTAAACTTTTAAGTCCTCCGGTAGTCCCTTAACAACAAAGGTACCCTATATACTTTTCAAACTATTAAGGCATCAACGTTTTCAGTTAAAAACCTACTTGTCGGGTATCATGGGGGAACCAAAGGTTAACCTTTTCCATACTCTAAGGATTACATAGGGATTATACTACCCCAAAAGGTTAAAGGTTACCTACTCTACTACCAGGAAAACTCTAAGACACCATCAGAAGGGGGTGCCTGCGCCAGGTTTCGGACCTCTCGAGGCCAGGTCGCGCCTTGGCTTTCGGGTTTTGGGGTTTAGGGTTTAGGGTTAGGGGGTTTAGGCTTTAGGGCTTTAGGGCTTTAGGGGTTTGGGGTTTAGGGTTTAGAGTTTGGGGGTTTAGGGTTTAGGGGTTTAGGGGGTTCAGGGTTTCGGGAGCCTTAGTCATACTGACAGGGAGCCTTACAGCTAGGGTTTAGGTATAGGGTGGATATAGGGTTTGGGGTTTGGGCCTTAGCGTTTAAGGTGCCCTAGTTAGTTTAAAAGGGTCTACAGGGGCGCTGCGAGCCTAAGCGCTTCGGGCTTGATGGTTCAAGGTTTAGTGGCTTTGGGCTGAAGGTTTAGCGCCGCTTCAGGTGTTTGCTTCAGGCTCCACGGACACAACTATATAAGCACTGGGGCTTGGATCTGCGGCTCCGTCGCCGTGCTTGGGCAGCGATTGAGTTTTTGTTGTGAGTCGAAACCAGGGCTTCCGGCTAGCACCTGTCTGCTCCAGAATTCGAGGTGTCAGGGTTAAGCGTGTAACCCTAAACCCCCCAAATAAGCCCTGAATCCCTCTGCCTTCTATAGAAGCTTTGAACCCACTGGGGTATATGATACTGCGCGTGTAGTACGGAACCCTAAGCAACAGTATCACTAACTTGTCTAGCTTTCATATTGATGTGGTGCGCCCAGAGGCTCCGCAACCCACTAACGAAGGAGCGTATATGCATGTGTACATAAACACTGGCATTACCTCTCTGTACATATATATATATATGTATACACACATATACGTAATATGTATATGTATATATGCATAAACATATATATATACATATATATATATGCATACACAGTATACACACAATACAGGTCTCAAACTATAGCGAGTCATAGAGGGACTCATTTGGGACCCTATGGTAACCCAAACAGCGGACTACAATGGAGACGATGAGTAGTTTGTAGGGGCCGCGGCGACGAGGGCTCAGGGGTTGGGGTTAAGCTTCGGGCTTTAGGGGTTAGGGGTTTAGGGGTTTAGGGGTTTGTGTAGGGTTTAGGGTTTAGTGTTTAGGGTTTTGATTTGGGGTCCGGTGGATTAGGGCTGAGGGGTTGTAAGAAGTGGAGCGTCGTCAGGAAAGATCACCGCTAAAGCACGGAACAGCAGACTTGTACGTGTCCCGGCCTTCGCTTGGCGGAGGCTTGCCGAAACACACTCGAAGTTTCTCTTGCCAGACCTCGTCTTAAAGGCATGCGAAGCCCTATGCAAGCGCCGGCTTCTGCACAGGCGAGGGCATGCCGCACACGTGCCCTTCGATCATGTGCAGCGTTTTCGTCTCGCATGCTGCTGCCTTGTGGATGTCGCAGAGGTAGTGTGATGTGACCGAGTTCTGGCCTTCCGAATGCAAGCTTCTCTCTGCCTTGAGATTCGCGCTGTATGCGTCAGTCGTCACCAGGTGGACATTGAACGTAGCTTGCTGACCGAAATCAGACCAACCTGGGACAAACTTCAATATCGAACGCTGGCAAGCTGCAATGTTCTCCACCGTGCTTCGGTCCACACACTGCAGCCATGTTGGCATGGCCACACGAAGTAAGCACGTAGTACACAGCTGAAGGCACGTGTTCCACAAGCACTGTCAGCTCACACTGGCTTTGCAAGACCTTGAAGCTGTGCCATCTTCCTTGGCACGGTGCCTGGCCTCTTCAGCAGCAGTCATGTACGAGACCGTGATTTTCAAGGCTGTCTCGTCGCAGCAGCGCTTGGTCACAAGCAGCACTCTCCTGTGTGTCGTCTTGAATGCCGAAAACGTCGCAAAAAAAGAAGTCCGATAAAAAAAGAAAAACGGTCAGAGGCAGCAGACAACAGGCACATTGAAAACAGCCAGACCCCTAAACCCTAAACCCTAAGACACTCGCCTGGTCTCGTCAACATCCCTTGAAAAGCTTGAGCCCCAAAACACTGAAACCCTGAACGCCAGACTCTTAGACTGAACCTTAATCCGGACGGTTTAGGGTTTAGGGTTTAGGGTTTAGGGTTCAGGGTTTAGGGTTCAGGGTTTAGGGTTCAGGGCCTAGGGTTTAGGGTTACTCTCTTCTGAAAAGAATCGGCTCAACCTCGTAGATGTAGACCACCAGCAATTTAAAGTTCTGGCGCGACATCACATAAATGAAAAGACGCCCAAAACCCAAGCGGTTGAGCCCCACAACCCTGAAACCCCACAAGCCCTAAAGCCTCACAACTACCACCACCCTTCCCATAGGGTCCCTTTTTATAATTGTATTACACCATACTATACCCCGCCTGTTCCAAATATTTAGGCTTCTGTACCAAACCCTAGACCCCTAAAGTTTAGGGCCTATAAACCCAGGTCATGATGAACGCCTGAAACCCCCCTAGACCATTTATAAACCCTACCCTATAACCTAAACCCAAAACCCTGAAACCCTTAAAACCTAAACCCAAACCCTAAAACCTCAAAGAGCACCACTGGGGGACTGAACCTTAATCCGGACCCTTCTACTACTCTCTTCTGAAAATAATCGGCTCAACCTCGAAGATCTCGCCGGGGGACTGAACATCATGGTCTGGCGGTCGCGAGGTATGGCCTTGATCAGGGTCCGGATCCTCGCGGGCACCACTCTTCGGCGTGGGCTTTGGTGTATGTATATATATATATATATGTATATATAATATTAATATATATATATACACACACATAGTATAGGCTCCTTAATATGATACAACATAACAATCATATATAATATCATGAAACATAATATGACATAGTCTTAAAACTGGAACAGTATGGAATAGAAAAGAAAAAGATGAAATTAGCTACTAAAGTCAATATTTCCATCTAGTCCCAAAGCCCTATTCTAGTAACTCAGGCCCCGAGCAGTAGGGTTCTAGGTTTTGGGGATCGCATAGGCTTTTGGGTTTAGGTTTTGGGGATAGGGTTTGTGGCTCGAAAACTTTTTGGAGCTGTCACTGTACTTACACTTCGGGCTTAGGCTTAGGGGGTTTAGGGTTTAGGGGTTTAGGGTTTAGGGTTTAGGGTTTAGGGGTTGGGAGGAAGCGATAATTCATGCGGAGTCTTCTTACATCGTTTTGGCTGCAGTGGTCTTGTCAAGCAGTTCGTGTTAGGGTTTGAGCTTTGGGGTTCAGAAGCTTTCCAGGCCGGTCATTCCCTTTACACTTTCAGAATCTCGCGTGTCTAGACTTCAGTGTTTTGGCATTTAAGGTTTCAAGGTTTCAGAGTTCAGGCTTCAGGGTGCTAGGCTTGGGGGTTGCATTTCAACATGTAGGCCCCCACGGCTGTGCCCAGAACCAGTCTTGTTCCTCAGGGTCATCAGTTACTTTTCGCAAAATATAGCCCCACCTTCCCTCAAAAAAGAGACCGTTATGTTACACCCTACGTTTCAGACCGCAAACCCCAATATAAGGGTCTGAAACATCAGAATATATGAACATGTAAATTATCTAGGGGCTATGCCTGGATAATATAGGGGCCTTAAGAATTAAAATAATGTTTGGAGGCATGTTTTAGTACAGTTATATTACCATGCCGACTGCTGCCAGGAAAGCAAGCAGAGCAGAGTCTCGTCGCGATGGTTACAACAAGGAACCGCACGCTGAAAAGAAAACACATTGCTACTTATTCAGGGCTCAGGGCCCTGATATCATTATTATCATTAATTGCCTAGCTTGCGACACTGCTCAGGGTTTAGGGCTCAGGGGTTTTGGGTTCTAAGCCCTAAACTCCAAACCCTGAACCTCAGACCCCGAACCCTAAACCCTATACCCTTTTTCCATGTTCCTGGCGTTCTAAAGCCCAGGGGCGAGTCATAAATAGAAGACAGCTGACATGTTACAGGGCCCTTAGGAAATGGAATGGTATTTTGGGGTGTAGTGTAGTATGGTGATAACAGGGAACCCTATAAGAGGATGCGAGTGTGAAATCATTCGGGCCGCTGCATTCGTTCTTGGACCAGTCTTGGCTTTGCAGCATTACTGGGCTCGCCATATACACATGTACTTACATAGATAGATCGATGGGTAGATAGATAGTATAAGCCCAAACAGCTATCACATTCTTCAGGCCCCTACATTTGGGGCTTCGTCGTCTTTGGTTAAAGGTGAGGGATTCTGCCAAGCTTCTGTGGCTCGAAGCCCATGTCCAACATTCGGTCTGCCTGCACACGGGACTTGCGATTTTGGAGTTCAGGGTTCGGGCTTGGAGTTTAGAGCATGCTGAGGATCAAAAAATTGGTGCTTTAAGGCTTCCTAGTAGTATTCTGCGTTTTGGGAGAACAGGCTCGTTCTGTACAATTTAGGGTGTCCGAATAGTTTTGTGGCCACCCTAGAATTGCAATATCAAGTCGCCGACCCTTTTGTGGTGGCTTCTTGAGCAGGGCGAAAAGCAGAGCAGAACAGAGCTCGAATTCAGGGTTTATATAGGGATAGGGTCGAGGATCTGGGGTGTCAGACGCCAGAGTGTTTAGGGTTAAGCTTCTACTTGGAGGATAATGGGACTTAGTAAGTAAGGTTATAAGTACCTTAATTGGAGTTATAAGTAGTTATAAGTAGAGTTACCCCAATTATAACCCCAGTTACTAAGTCCCATGATCCTTTAAGTAGGGTTTCGGGCTTAGGGTGATTTCACGCCAACTGTGCGTGGCCTGCAGCCAGCTTAGAAAGAAACCTGGACCCTACGACCGAGAAATCCTTTCCTGGGTTCGACCCTAAACCCTGCACTGACAAGCCAGGGAGACGGTTCAAATGATCATGAATCCTACCTCAACCTGCTCTCTTCTTCAACAACCGGGCCCCAAAAAGTTCAAACTTCCCAAGATAGAGCTAATATATAAGGCCAAAAAGTTTAAAGTTCCCTAAGCCTTAGCCCCTAAGCCCTAACTCTCCTATCCCCAAACCCATAGTCCCTCACTTGCCCTAGAGCCCCACACCCCGCAGCTCCACAACCCCAAACCCAAAACCCCTAAGCCCCTCACAGAACCCATTAGGGAACCCTGAACGCCTATGAAGTAACCCTAGACGCCGTAGAATGCAAAACCTAAAGTGCGAAACCGCGAACCCTCAAGACCTAAAACTTAAACCAACACACCCTGAAAACCCTGAACAGCCTAAACCTTAAACACCTTAATCCATAAACACACCAAACCCTGAAAGCTCAGCCCTAAACCCTAAACGCCTGAAAACCTGAGACGCCCAACACCAAAAGCCGTAAACCCTACGACCTAACACCCATTATACTATAACTATAATGAGGAACCATTAAAATAGTAGGTAATTTAATTTATAAGGCCCCTTTTTTTAGAGCCCAGAACCCCGAAGCCCCAAGCTGCCCCAATCGCCTCGTCGAGAACCAAGTTCTTGCAGTAGTCAAGCTTGAGCTCTCCCCCCTGGCGCGCGAAGAAAGATTATTCGGTTTAGGGCTTAGGGTTTAGGGTTTATTTGTGCTATTGGAATAATTGTATTATTGGTGTGAATTACAGTATTAGTTGTTGTTACACGTAGTCTTGTTATTACCATGTTGTATTATGGTTATTGTTGGAATTAGGTAGTGTTGTTGTTACTATTTGTTAATTCTTACTCTTGTTATGATTATCACTATGGCTGCGATTATTGTTTTATTATTACTATTCTTGTCATCAGTACTATCACTATTGGTATTTACGACGACTACTATTGTTACTACTATTACTACGACGACGACTACTACTACTCCTACTCCTTCTCCTACTGCTACTGCTACTGCTACCGCCCAGCTGCCATCGTTATGATCAATACAGTTACAACTTGTGAGCATGATTGTCACGTTGTTGTTCTTCTTACGAGATGAAAACCCTAAACCCTAAACCCTAACCCCAAAACCCCTAAAGAGTCTGTGGGTCCTTCAGGAGTTCTACAAGGGTTCTACAGTGGGGCTTGAAAGGATGGATGTATGGTTTAGGGGTTTAGGTTTCGGGGTTTAGGGGTTTAGGGGTTAGGGTTTAGGGTTTCGGGGTTTAGGGGTTGAGGGGCTTAGGGTTTAGGGTTTAGGGTTTCGGGGTTTAGGGGTTGAGGGGCTTAGGTTTTAGGGTCAGTCCTTGACCAGATCGCTTAGAGGATCGAAACACCTCGCAATCAAATACGAACACAACGGATCCCACCAGCACGTGGTAGTTTCCGAAAAGTAGGATCCTTATTATAAGAACCCAAAATAAGGTACCCCTAGTCAAAATCTGGTACCCCTAGTTTTCGGAAACTCTCATGTGGCAGGCTCCAGAGGCTTCAAGAGCACCCACAGGGAGGGAGGGTATTCTTTGTGGTACATGCATTCAAGCCCCGCAGCTGTGAGACTGCAAACCCAAAGCCCCAAATGCGAAAACCTAAAGCCTCAAAGTCCTTCAATCCTGCCTCAACGGCAAACCCGATGCCTTCAACCAAAAACGCATGTTACCCCACACGCTACATAATCATAGCAGCAATGGCACAAAACTCTTAGACAACATGCCACACCCCACACCTTTAGACTTAATAAATAATTAACTACATCATGGACACCCCAGGCCCTGAATGAAACCCAGAAACTCAAACTCCGAAAATCCGAGGTTCCTGAGTAGCCTTTATAATAAGGGTACCCTTTTTCCTACTATTGGGTTTTAATAAGGGGACCCTAAACTACAAAGGGCAAAAGGGTACTACTCAGGAACCTACAATCAAAAAGCCTCGACATCGCACTTTCACAATGGCGAGCATGCACAGTAATCCACTTAACCCGAACGAAACGAACACCTAACACCTCCAACCCTGCGCAAAAGCCCCAAAGCAAAGCCCCAAATATCCTGAACACCTAAACCTTGCAAACCCAAAGCCCCTGAACCTTGCAAAAAACACCGACAAACTGCAGGGCTCAAAGCCTCTAGGTAGTCGTTTAGCCTCCCCGGCGTGCCAACCACCTGGACGCAGTTAAGGAAGGATTTTGCGTTTTGGGTTTGGGTGCTGGGTTGGGGGGTCTAGGTAGGGCTTGGGCTGCGAACACCTGATGTGTATTTGCTGGCCTTAGAGGACTAAGACTTGTCAAAATGTAAGGCCTACTGGGCTATGACAGTTTTATTAGCGCTGTCGGAGTGTGTAGGATTAAGTGCTAACTGGGTGCAGGGTTCAGTGGTTTCAATCGGATTACCCTGAGGTTCCATGTACTCATATAGTACATACATTGGTCTTTATGTAGTCCCTATTTAGTACTTTGAGGCCCAAATATACGCTATATGGGAGTGTCCGAAAATTAGGGGTACCTTATTGTGGGGGTTCTTATACTAAGGATCCTACTCTTTAGGTTACTATATTAGGGTCCCCTATTTCCGGAAACTCTCATATGAGTACATGGACCCTTAGGGTTACCCTAAGGGTCCAAGTACCTAATAATCATATACTCTCCTAAATATTGAGCTACATAATTACTATCCTAAACCTAAGTACCTAGTTATTGGGTCCTTTGGACCCTTAGGGTTAGGGTGTAGGTTGCACTCCACTTTGGTCGTTTCTCTGACCAAGGCAGAGAGGATTCCTACTTAAAGGATCATGGGACTTAGTAACTAGGGTTCCTTAAAGGGCTCCTTTAACGGGATCTATAGGGGTTCTATTAAAGAGGGGGTTTAGGGTCTACTTAAAGGATCATGGGACTTAGTAACTAGGGTTATAATTAGGGTAACTATACTTATAACTACTTACAACCCCAATTAAGGTACTTATAACCTTACTTACTAAGTCCCATGATCCTCCAAGTAGAGGTCATACCCAACCCCGTTTTGGGGGGTACCTACTTGGAGATTCGGATCTTTGGTTAGTTTGGTTGAAGGCGTTTGAGGGTTTATGGTTTCTGCCCCAAAACAGAATGAGTACCCCTAAACACTACACCCCCGTAAAAAAGCTTAAAACCCAGCCATGTAAACATCGTTTTCACAAAACCCTGAACCCCAAACCCTTGAAACCATGAATAAGAAACACCGAAAAAAACAGCTTCAATAGCCTATGTAAGCCCCAAGCCTTAGGAAACCCTGCACAGCAGCCCTAAAGCCCTGAAGCCCTGACCCTTGATTAATCCCCCGGTTTAGGGTTTAGGGGTTTAGGGGTTTAGGGGTTTAGGGGTTTAGCGTTTAGGGTTTAGGGTTTAGGCCTAAATTGGGGGTTTCCGAAAATAGGGGACCCTAATATGGTACCCTAAATAGTAGGATCTTTATTATAACCTTACGGGTTCGCTTCCAGGCTTCCTCCTATACTCTTATGTTGGGAAATCCACACACCTCCCGTCACTTCATGCACAGGGTGTATGCCAACCTTATGACCGAAAAAGGGCGCTGTTTTGGTAAGCTTTTCGGCTGTTGTCAGGATGCCTCGTGTGTGTAGCTTCTGTCACAAACATGGCCACAATGTGCGAAGTTGTCCGCAGTTGGCCACTAAACTCCTGAAGGCTGTTCAGACAAAACATTCTGCGAAACAAATCTTGGAAGTGGTATCCCAGGATACTGTGACAGTGCATGGTGTGAGGCACAAGGCAACTTCCTCAATGAGAAGCATGATGAAGTGTGTTCACAAAGGCAGTCGTGCAATGTCTTCGAGTCGTACACAAACATCCTCTAAGAACAGGTCAGCCAATGAAAGACGTCGTCTTCCAAAGCGGAAGACGTTTGATCAGGAGAAGATGGATAGTGCAATGAGGTCGGATTTCTTGAAAGCATGGAAGTTCTTGACAAGATGGGGGTTTGCTCAACCTGGTCTCCGTTCCAGGCATACCAGATACCCGTGCAGCTGCAAGAGATCGGGCTGTGTCGCAGAAAAACTCAGCATGGGACCTCCTAGAAGTTCACAGCGGAAGAAACTCGTTGAGCCTTTGAAGAAGGAGAAGCGGAAGTTGACAACTGTATACTTTCGCGGCAGCAAGTGCAGCAAGTTCTTCCCTTGCACCAAGTTTACGGGCTTGCCGCAAGTCAAATTTCCCTTTCCTCTACCAATGCTGACGCAGTTCATCCAAAGGTTTATGCAGATGCACCAGCCCAATCTGTTGAGTCTTTGTCAAGAGGTTGGCATGTCTCGTTCACGTGGAGACATGCGATTGTGTAGCTGGTTGCATCAACATGAAGCTGCTGCCGGGTACGATGCTATGCGGAAGCTGAAGCTGCACGGACAAATGGAAGGTGATGGTACTGGTACGGCACTTCGTTTGTTCAGGTATGACAACAAGAACCATTGTTTACACTTGCGTCAGATCATCCAGCACCCAGGTACAGGACAGACTTGAAATCTTGAAGGAGCAGTGGGGCTGCACCTGAGAGAAAAAGCGCCTGCAAATGCACCCGCTGGGTATTATAAGGACCCCAGAATAAGGTACCCCTAATTTTCGGAAACTCTCAAATGGCGAGGGACCAGGTGGCACAGCGCCCGCAGTTCCCGGAGCTGTGGCCCACGGGGTGCCCCACCGTAGACGCAGACGGAGTAGACGCCTTGGGGTTTGGGGGGGTACAAAGGGCTTACTGCCTGGAGTTTAGGAGTAGATGCTCTGGCATCATAGGAGCATAGGGGGCTTAGGACGGTTTATGTAGATGCCTTCGGTTAGTGGCTGCGGGCGTTCTGCTTCGTGTGCTTTGTCACTTCGGTTTTGCTTGTCTTCCTTCTTGGTCACCCAAACCCCCTGATTATAAGGCAACCCTTTCAACTTACCCTGAGGGTCCATGTACCCAAATAGTATATACATGGGCCTTAAAGTACTCCCTATATGGGTACATTGGGCCCAAAGTATATACTATTTGGGTACATGGACCCTTAGGGTTATCGAGCATTACACAGCAAAGAAATCCTACACCCCAAATCCGACAACAACAGTGGTAAAAGGGAAGGACGTGCATCTTCGGGCTTGAGGACGTGGGGTTTCCACCTGACTGGATGACTGAAGGGGCTCCGGATAAGGGTTAGGGATTATGGCTTACGGCTTAAGGTTTCGGGTTTAGGGTTGAAGGGTCAGAAGATTAGTGACTGCGGCTACAAAGACTGCAACCCTAACCTAGGTACTTTCAAGCTTATTCACATGGACTTGGATGGCTCAGCAAGTAGCTAGATCCTGGACTCTCCCAAATACTAACCTACAAAACTCTTTTCTTCAACAACCGGGCCGCGAAAAGTTCAAACTTCCCAAGATATAGCTAATATATAAGGCCAAAAAGTTTAAAGTTCCCCCGTTCCCTATCTAAGAAAACTACTATTGCTATCCTTACACCACAAACCTAATTAGTAACTAATTAGCTATTAGGTCCTTCGGACCCTAAACCCTAGACTCTAGACTCTAGACTCTACAACCTAAAGGGGGAAAGCAACGCAAGAGCTGCAAAACCTGCTTCACGTTCATAGATGTCCAGCAGGAATGGGTATTGTCCCACGAATCCATTGCACATACCCCCAAACCCTAAACCCTAAACCCTAAACCCCAAACCCTAAACCTCAAACCCCAAACCCTAAACTCTTAGCCTCGAACAAGTAGCACTTCATCTTCAGGCTGGCTTCTTTGCGACTCTCTGCAATTCTCCGCCTTGAGCAGTCATAAGACCCCAAAGACTCCAATACCCTTGAATTCAGCAATATACCTTTAAATCACGTTAGGGTTCCTATTGTAGTTTAAGGTATATTCCTTAATTAAGGGGTTTTGGAGCTTCTGGGACACGACCTGAAGAACGTCGATGGGTCGTGTGCGGTCGGGTGGCGAAGTCTTAGCCAGGAGCTTGCATTGCTGCACCACCTCCGTCACGTCCAGCCCTCCGTTGAACGGAAACACCAGAGTCCTTCCGCCAAGTCCTGTGGGTCCATGAAGAACCCAGAGGCTCCAAAACCCTTACTTAAGGAATATACCCTAGATTATTAGTAGGATCCCTAATAAGATTTATATACGTATATTCCTTATTTAAGGGGTTTTGGAGCCTCTGGGAATGCCGAAGTGAGGGCTTGCAGCACCTCCAGTAAGGGATCTCGAGCCTCGAGCTGAGGCCTTCGTCGAGGGGTTTGACCTCCGTCTTGGGAGGAAGACAGGGTTTAGGGTTTACGGACCCTTTTAAGGGAGTATAAGGGTTCCTTTCAAGGCTCTATAAGGATACTTATTATAAGTTATAAGGGTTTAGGGTCCGGGGTTTAGGGTCTGGGGTTTAGAGATTAGGGTTTGAGGTTCAGGGATCAGGTTCTACGGCTTCAACTATTTTGAACTGTGAATACCGCCAAACCTTAGACACTCCAGCCCACAGCAAGCCCTAAATCCTGACCAAACCCTTGCGAAACCCTCTATAGCAAAAGTAAACCCCTCCCTAACCCTGAAAGCGCTACCCTAAACCCTGGTGCTCTAGACCCATGAAACTCTACACCCAAAACCCGAGTAACCTAAGTCATCCTAATACTTAATTAACAACCTACACCCTGGTACCCTAACCCCTACGCCCAACCCTAAACCCTCTATGTAAACCCATCAAGAGACCCAATTAAGGCTCGCACCCAAACGCCGACCGAAGCGTTCCGCTTCCGACCTCAAGTGCTTTCCGGCGAGTTGGGACAGTGACGCTTGGAGGCTACAAGCGTTCTACAAGGTTCTACAAATGTTCTGCACAGGCTCTTTTTCTGGGCTCTAGGCTGTGCTTTTAGGATTCCAAGCGGGTTATAGATGTCTTGTGTTTAGTTTAAAGGATTTTGGGGTTTCAGGCAAAGGAATACTTAAAGGATCATGGGACTTAGTAACTAGGGTTATAATTAGGGTAACTCTACTTATAACTACTTATAACCAAAATTAAGGTACTTATAACCTTACTTACTAAGTCCCATGATCCTCCAAGTACAGCAATTGGGCAAAGGAATATAGTAGAAGCCAGAAAGCTGGAACATCATTCTCCTCATGCCCCTAAGGTAAAGTATAAGGGATCCTAGCACTAATCCTCCTAAAGCCATGTTCCAACTTTCTGGCTTCTGCTATACAGCAATTGTGGACCGAAGGTCGCTTAAATCATAATATGAAACCCTATATAATTTAAGCCATTTTCCTTAATTAAGGGGTATTGGGCTCTCTGGGCGGGTTTCCAACTTTTAGGCATCTACTGTACAGCAATTGGGGACCGAAGGTCTGTTTCGGCGTCAGGTCGGCCGGGTTTGGGGGCTTTGGTGTACGGCTTTCAGGCCTTGGATATTTGAGGTGAGAGATTTGGGCCTGCGTAGTTGGCTTAGGCTTTAGGGTTTAGGGTTTAGGGGTTTAGGGGTTTAGGGGTTTAGGGGTTTAGGGGTTTAGGGTTTAGAGTATGCTGGGTGCCTGATCCTGTGAAACACCACGCGAAAACCTGTCAATCCCTGTTGAAACCTTGTAAAACCATTGAACACCCTGTAACAACCTTCTCAAGCACTCTGAAAAACCCGATAAAAAAGTCCTATGCAAACCCAGCGAAACTTGTAGTACCTACAGTGTGTCCATTGTAGTTCCCTGTTTGTTCTACCTTAAAAGCATCCTAAATACATAAATACATAAATAAATATGTAGATATTTACTTATATATCTATTTAAGTATTTCTGACATTTATTTGGTTACACCAAAGAAGGAACTACAATGGAGACTCTACTTAACCCTAAGTGCCAGCAAAAGGCTGGATCTGCACTGCAAGCTCCCGCGTCGGAGCCATGACGAGCCTGAGGTCTGCGACAGTTCCGGGCGAAGGATCTACTACTCTGGGTCTCTAGGGGTTTAGGGTTTAGGGTTTAGGGACTAGGTCTACCTTACCTAGAGGGTCATACCCTACCCCTTTGTTAGGGTACCTAGTTTCATGGTTAGGTTCTCTTATATAGAACAGTAGGTACCTTAAAAAAAGGAGTAGGGTATGACCCTATAGGTAGGGTTTAGGATTTAAGGTTTAAGGTTCAGGGTTACAGCCCCGAAAACCTACATGTTAAGGCTCCTTATTGTTCATGCTTGTTTACATAGGTCCTTAAAAAAAACAGGCTTTCGAGGATCAAGGTACGGCTTTTGGGGGCCTTATTAACTAGAAGAGGGTTTTGCGGAACCCACCAAAACAGTAGTACAAATTTTAGGGCCATGTGTATGATTCACAATTTTTTTTTGTATGTTTGACCCTGAATCCCACGCCCTACAGGCCGTAAGACTTGCAGACCCATAAGCATAACGATTCCATCCAACACATGCACATGGCACAAAATCGCATTTCAGCTTTGCTTTCTCGGAGTTGCTGCAGTGTGGGGTTCCAAAAGCCCCAAACCCTAAACCCGAAACACCAAGGCGCCTGACTCCACGCTGGCACCTCAAAGGAGCAAGTCGACTCCAGGTCTNGGGGGGGGGGGGGGGGGTGCAGGGGGCCTTAATGCCCATAATTCGGACCTAATAATATAGTCCCCTAATTACCCCCCTCCCCCTACCCCCCTAAGGGTCCCTATGACAAAATGTCCATGAGGTTTGGTATATCTTGCACGCCGCTGCTTAGAACACTTCATCGTCGATCAACAGAAGTTGTAGTGAGCTTATAGTGGAAGAACATCATGAACGCTGGAAGCTCCTCTGTTCGGGCCTGAAACCCTTAGCCCTAATCCCTGTAAAACCTTAAACGCAAAGCCTAACTGGATGCTTGTAGCCGTCAGCCCGAAAACAGTGAGAAACACCCCGCTCAGATCCGCAATAGCATATGTCCGCCAAAGGTCCTTAGGATTAGACAAGCCGCACAAGCCGGTTTCCGTCTTGTGCGGTCAGCCCACAACTGAAACTCCGCACCGCGTGGAGGGCGGGGGGGGTGGGGGAATATGGACTCTGGGCCCAGAACTCCTTAAGCAGGGGCCTAATTACAAAAATTTGGTTTGGGGGACAAGAAGGAACAAGACTTAATTGGTTCGGCCCCTAATATTGAATCAATATAAGGCCTACGCACCATATCCTAAGCCCTAAAAACAAAGCCCAAGGTCCTCAAGCTGCAACAAAGTGGCATGGAGGGACCACCACTAGGCCGAACACCCAGGAAGCTTGTGAAAGGCGGCAGCAAAAAGGCCTCAGTCTAAGACTGTGGCACAGGGTTTCTTAGTATCTATATCATACCATAACATATATCAGATCATAGCATGCCAGATCATGTCATATCATATCATAACCTGTCATATCATATCAGATCATAAGATATCATATCATAGTATATCATACCGTATCATTGTGATATCACATCATGTCGTACCATATCATATCATATCAGACAACACCATATTATCGTATCTCACCATAGCATATCATACCCTGACATGTCAGGCCATGCCATGTCAAAGCATATCATATCATACAAGCATACCATATAACACCATGCAATATCATAGAAGGTCCTACAATGTCCTATGATGTTATACAGTACCATATAAGATAACATAATAACTTAATATGAGAGATGCGGAGATTGGGAAACCATTCCTCCCAATATTGCCGGCAGTCGCCTAATCGCGGCTGCAGTTATCAGAACGGGGTGACGGGACCGATTATGATGACACATGTAACAAGAACTGGTGGTCGTAATGGTGGTCAGTGCTAGTTTTCCTGGTTGCGGCTATGACCTCAGATGATGGTGCTTGTGATATTGTTGTTGTCCGGATGAAGATGATGATGCTGATGCTGATGAGCTATTCCGAGTGCTGTAGTGATTCTGCTACTGAGGTAGGTACCAATGAGATTGCTGCTAAGGGGTTTACGGCATGTATGACTGTCAGTATTGCTGTTACAATTGATGTTTCCCTAAATCCTAAATAACCCCCCGAACTTGAAAACCCAAAGACCTAAATATCAACTGATATACTTAGAGACCAGGACGAGTTTGGTTCCGGATTGATCGCGAAGTCTTGGGTGTTAACCTAGTCTTTGGGTATGCGGATTCGACATTTAGGGTGCCAGAAGGAGTTTGGTCAGGATCTGTGCCCGTAGTGCGGCCATGATATAGAGGCCTGAAAAGTTGCAATGGGGTTTGGGGGGGGTATACTATACTGTACCCTCAACCCCAAATGTCAAGCTTTTTCACCCCCTTTGAACACCCTGTAAATGAATGCTTGCGCTTGAACCCCTCGGAACCTTAGGGTTTAGGGCTTCGGGCTACATAGTTTTGGGATTGCACTTCTCAGAAACAAAGTCTTCCAACACTCACGCCCTTCTAAACTGCAAGCTACGACAGCTACGATCCCATAAACTGTAATTTAGGGTTTAGGGTTTAGGGTTACAAATCCTTCTAGGACCCTGAACACCCCAAACGCCAAACCTACTGTCTAATACTTACAGACTCCTTTTGAGCCCTGAAGCCCTAAAGCCCAAAACCCTCTTCACACTATCCTGAACCCCTGTAATCAACTATTGGGACCCCCCACATCCAAACCCTAAACCTTCAACCCTAAACCCCTAACCCCCAACACCTAAACCCTAGAACCGGGAACCCCAAACCAAAGCCTTCCTAGAGTCTCCATTGTAGTTCCTTTTTTTGGTTAACCAGTTTTAGGGTTAGGATCCTATAATAGAGATTTTGGTCAACCAAAGAAAGGAACTACAATGGAGACCCCAAGCCCTATACTTATAGGGCCTCAACAAAGCACATAAGCAAAAATAAGGATAGGGATATCCCATATGAACCCCCTTATAATGAAGGCCAGTAAGGTAAGGATATCCACATAAATTACTTATGCTTATGTGCTTTTTGGGTCCCTAGTAAACCCCCAAGCCCTACGCTTAGAGTACTGAGGGCCGGACGAGGGTTTTACCACTGCCGGTCTTCGCAATGCCGACCACGTCGCGGCCAGCGCCGGCCACAGGCCAGCAGTAGGCCTCGTGCTGTGTTACGGAGTAGCAGTAGCAGTAGTAGTAGTAGTAGTAGTAGTAGTAGTAGGAGTAGTAGTAGTAGTAGAGTAGGAGTAGTAGTCGTAGTAGTAGTAGTAGTAGAGTAGGAGTAGTAGTCGTAGTAGTAGTAGTAGTAGTAGTAGTAGTAGTAGTAGTATAGTAGTTGAAGGGCATCTGTTTTTTGATTCGGTGTGTGGGTTCAGGGTTTAGAGACGGGGATTGAGAATATTCGGATTTAGGATGTAGGGCTTTTCAAGTTTAGGATGTTTAGGCGTTAGAGTTTAAAGCTTCAGGTGCGGGATGTGTTACTCTGGCTATTCAACCTGCATTTCTTGTTTGCACTATCGAAAGAAAACAGACGGCGGACTAGTAGTAGTCGCCTACCTACCTGTCGGGTATCATGGGGAACCAAAGGTTCACCTTTTTCATAATATAAGGATTCTATAGGGATTATACTACCCCAAAAGGTTAAAGGTTACCTACTCTACTACTAGGCCTTAACTCTAGATCCGATCTCACAGCGCTTGGGCCCTCTCTGGAAGGGGTTTCAAGCAGGCGCGTAAACCAAAATATGTCCTAAAGATTGGGCACCAGTCACCACAACCAGCAACCTAAAGGCTCATACCCTACCCCGTTTTTAGGGCCCCCACTTTTTAAGATAACAGATCCTAACCATAAACTAGGTATCCTAAAAAAGGGGTAGGGTATGAGCCTCCAGGAATCAGAGTCTGAGCCACGCACCCCTACCAGATACCTTGGACTGTTACACCGTTAAGCCCTACAAGATATCCCTGTAAGCCATTGAGCAACCGCAACCCGTATCTGGTTCACCATCATGACAACCATCATCATGATGATGACTATGATGATGATTATGACTAGGCGTTGATTTCAAACAGTCCCAAAATTGAAATCGATACCTAGATGATGTGCATCATCATCGTCATAATCGGATCAAGGACGCTTAGAGATTGGCAGATGCGGCTGCGTTGAACAGCTTACTGGGGATGTAGCGAAGTCTTAGTCTGGGCTTTTAAGTAACCAGGGAGAAAAAAGTATACACTTTTATTTCATCATGGTTCCTTTAAGAAAAAAGTATAAACTCTTGTTTCATAATGGTTCCTGTAAGAAAAAAGTATTAAAGTATGGTACTCCAAAGCCCAGTAGTAGGGTGTCTTAGCCTAAGGACGGGGGCTTGGGGTGACTTAGATTCCCAGCTCGTGCGCAAAAACGTAGCTCCTAAGCTGACGGTGCCCAGAGAACCCAATACCCCTTAATTAAGGAATATGGCTTAAATTATATAGGGCCTCATATTATGATTTAAGCTATCTTCCTTAATTAAGGGATATTGGGGTCCCCTAAACCCTAAACCCTAAACCCTATAGATCCCTTAAAGGATCCCTTAAAGGAACCCCTAAGTATTCCTTAATTAAGGGGTAGGGGGCTCTCTGGGTTCTATGGATGGGCATAGAGGGCTCCAGGACGAGACGGTTTAGTGCTTGCCTTTCTTTCGGGGTTTACGGCTTCGAGCTGGGGATTAAGGTTTAGGTAGGTTTAGGGTTTAGGGTTTAGGAAGACAGAGTTGGCAGGGCGGGCAGATTGCCGGCCTGGATCGGCGTGGGCGCAGCGAATCCCAGGTTGAAGATACCTGGGGCAAGAAGGAACGAGTGGAGGCGACAATCCTAAGCCCTAAGCTTCTTAAACACCCCCAAACACTACAGCTACAGCCCACAACCGCAAACCCTGGAACTTTTGAGCCATTGGGGTTCTGGTCTTTCGGGTCAGGGGCTTAATATAGGGGCCTTAATAATTAGAATAAGTTTTGGGGTCCCATTATACTATAATTATAACAAGGAGCCCCAAAAATAATGTAGGTAATTGTTCAAGCCCCTATATTAGGGACTTTTGCTCTCTAAGGTTGTGGGATGTTCGGGCTTCGGATTCCGGGGCTTCACTTTTCGGGCTTTGTGGAACGAGCTGAAGGGTCTCTAGGTCTAGGCTGAGCGCTTAGGGCGTTTACGGCTTTAGGGTGAAGGGATGGGTTTGTGGCTTTTAGGGCTTCTGGTCTGCAATCTCCGCCGTGCAACTTCACAACTTCCAACATCACCTTCAAAGATTCCAAGGTGACCGGGAGGGGTTTAGGATTTAGGTCCGGCAGATCAGGCGCTGTTGGCAGGTCCAGGCGGCGTCAGTGCCGCTTTTTGACAGGGCTTGAGCTGGTGTTGTTAGCGCGACTGTTTATCTACCAAAAACATATTATTTTCGAAACCCACCGCTTCGACACATTTCCACATGATATCACTATCACCACTCAATCACCATCAACAAAAACATCATCATCATCATCATCAACATCATCATCATCATCATCGTCATCAGCAGCAGCATCATCACCATCGGCAGCACCATTTTTATCGTCAACATCATCACGGTGCTGTGTGGAGCATGTAGACTACGTCGCAAAAGACGCCCACATACTTGCGCTGGCGTGAGCAACTGTGCATGCACAAACGAGTTATGGTGAGGATTGCAAGCCCTAATTAGGGGTGACAGTGCTGTATCTCGGGTCAGTGAGGTTGAGGATCTGGCGGTGACGATTATCAACCCTAAACGCTCTGAGACCAAAACCTTCGAAACACGTCCAACTACCAGCCTGAAGCGCTTGAGCCCTACAGTAAACCCCATAAAGTTGGAAACCGGATTAAGGCCAAATAGTGCTGGGATTCCCTATACATTACTCTTATGGATTGAGACTAGTCGGTTTCCCACTTTTTGGCTTCTACTGTACACTGTAGGAAACGCCGCCCCTTGAGCTCCCCGCTGGCCATAATCTGCTTCGGAAAGCCGCAACTGTTGAACCTTGGCAAATACCCAGAGAGCCCAATACCCCTTAATTAAGGAATACTTAGGGGTTCCTTAAACGGTTCCTTAAAGGGATCTATAGGGACTCCGGCATCCCTTAATTAAGGAATATAGCTTAAATCATAATATGAAGCCCTATATAACTTAAGCCATTTTCCTTCACTAAAGGGTATTGGGTTCTCTGGGTACTGTAGACTCGCGAGGTACGAAGCCGTCCTTCAAGGCCCTCAAGATTATCAAAATCTCTCCCCCTGCAGCTCTATCAGAAAATCTGGAGGGGCACACATTTTTCTAATATCAGTCCATGTTAAATAAGCACGTCACAGTTTTGCTTTAGTCTTTGCAAAAGAGAAGCGGTCTTTGTGCAAGTTATGGATATGCGAGGATGGGATCATTATTTGCATACAAGGACCTACTTGGAGGATCATGGGACTTAACTAGGGTTATAATTAGGGTAACTCTACTTATAACTACTTGTAACCCCAATTAAGGTACTTATAACCTTACTTACTAAGTCCCATGATCCTCCAAGTACTTGTGAGGGCTCTACATTGAGTAGATGCGCTCATCTTGAGCTGGTAACACTGCAGAAACCGCACATATCTGAGGCTACCCTGCCATCCACCTTCCTTGCAAGACTAAACCCGACGTCCCTAAGCTAACCCGGAGCCTCAACATGATTATCAGTTATCAGTATGAAGTCGTAGGCTTAAGGAGTGATAAAGGTTCAGGGTCTTGTACAACCGCTCCTTTGAAACGAAGCAGGATGCCCAGTGGGGTTTTGGTGTGTCCCTAACCCCAAAGTCTCTAAGACTCCAAATTGGTGTTGGTGCATTTATGTCTGGGGCTTCCATTTCGGTGTGTAATTGGGACAGAGTTGTACCCGGCCCAGAACTCTGTGAACTCAATATGCTCAACCCTATATCCACATACACTGCCGGTGCCCCTGTAGATTGGACCCTACTTGGAGGGGCAGGGGACTTAGTAAGTAGGTTTTAAGTAGAGTTATAAGTACCCTAAATGGAGTTACCCCAATTATTACCCTACTTATAAACGACTTACTAAGTCCCCTGCCCCTCCAAGTAAACCCTAAACCCTAAACCAACCAGAACTCGCAAACCCGGACCTATGTCCCTCAGGGTCCAAGTGCCTAATTATCATCTGCTCTCCAAATTACGGGGCAACTTTATATGGGGGGGGGGCTCACTATCCGACCTCTGAATATCCACTTGTGGGAGAATGGCCTTCCGGGCAACTTCTGCGGATGTTCTACGGGGAAGGTAGTTCACCTACATAGCTACTATAGTTCCTACACTAAACCCAAGCTCCCAATTATTGGGTCCTTTGGGACCCGTAGGGCTTACAGTAGAAGCCAGAAAGTTGGAACATCATTAGCCTCATACCCTTAAGGTAAAGTATAGGGGATCCCAGCATTAATCATCCTAAATCCATGTTCCAACTCTCCGGGGTTCACTTTATTCAAACCCCAAGTCAAACTCAGATCGCAGAACATCGGATGCAGCAGGCCTTTTGCCTCGAGATTTGCCGGTGCAGCTGTCATGTCTCTCTGCAGACTTCTTTACGGACTATTCGGGAATGGTATTAGTAGTTACTCTAGGGGCCTAAATCATTACCTATACTACTTTGGGGGTTAATGGGCCCCAAAACCCTATTCTAATTATTAAGGCCCCGATAGTATCCTGAACTGTGTTTCCTACGATCAGGTTCCCACGTCTCAACTTCACATTGGAGTTTCCGAAAATAGGGGATCCTAATATAGTACCCCAAATAGTAGGATCCTGATTATAAGGACCCCAAAATAAGGTACCCCGAATTTTCGGAAACTCCCGCATGGGCTGGCACAGGATCCGGCGAGGCTGCCTGAACAAACGACTTGACAATCGTCTAAAGTTTCGGGCAAGTTGAGGGCTCAGGAGTTTAGGGTTTAAGAGTTTAGGGCTTAGGAGTTTAGGAGTTTAGAGTTCAGGGCTCAGGAGTTTAGGGTTTAGGGTTTAGGAGTTTAGGGTTGGGGTTTATAGAGCTGTGGTGTAGGCATTCGGGCTGGGTTGGGGTTTGACCTAGGTGCAGGGGCGAGTGTAGGTTCTAAGGTTCCGCGTTTAGGGCTCCTGACAAAAGCACTCGAAAGCCTTGCATGCCCGTAAACCCTCAGCAGCATACGCCTCAAAGCTCGGGAATAAGGTTCAAGGGGCTCAGTTCTTGAAGTTCAGGCGTCTTGCAGGCTCGAGTGTTCTGGCGCAGAGTTCGCAGCTAGGGGTTCAGGAAATGCTGCTTTGACTTGTTTAGGGTTTATTAGAGTCCATCAAGGTGATAGACCTCGACTCCATAACGCTGGAATTCAATGTCAGTCCCCGATCATAGTGTTAGGAGAATGGTTGACCGCCACATGTTCATGGACTCACAACTGTATATATAAGGACGCGAGAGACGGCAGTACCGACGACGTCGACACGAGAAGATCAACTGCAACAGTACTACTGTACTGATAAAAACAAATAACGACAAGAAGTAGTTGCAACAAGAATAACACCAAGAATTTGGATTGGAGAATGCAGGACGAGTCTTCAACAGAACGCCCTTTGGGGGGTTTTCAAAGGATAAAGTACCCTAATCTAGACCCTATCTGGACCCTAAGGGCCTGCGTGGGAAACCTTCGACACACCCCTCGGGGTCCATGTACCCAAATAGTATACACTTTGGGCCCAATGTACCTACATAGGGAGTACTTTACGGCTGAATTATATACTATTTGCCTGATAACCTTTTTTTCCCTATAAACCCTACAGATTTCTGAAAGGAACCCTTGAAGGAATCTTTGAAGGAACCCTATTTATTTGGGCACATGGACCCTTATGGCATTGGACCAGAGGTCGCATGGGAGTCACTTCGGCTCCCTTTGGGGGGGGGAGTCGAGTTTATGCTTGATTAGGTTTAATGATTAAGGTTTACGGTTTAGGGTTTCAGGGTTTAGGGTTTAGGGTTTAGGGTTGCTCTTGGAGTCAGCTTCTTAGGCATCGGGCATTGCTGCAGTAAACTGAGTCTAGAGCATCCAAACCTAAAGCAAGACCTAAACGCTTCAAACCCGTCAACCCCAACTGGGAGAATTTCGGAGACATGTCCGACGCGCGTTCTTTTGCAAGCCACGTCAATTTTGGTGAGCCCACTCGACTTGTCACCTGTAAGCTGCAGGGCTCTCGAAAACGGTGAACCTGAAAACTAAAACACTTGCGTAAAGGGATCTAAAAGGGAGTTCGGGATTGGGCTTCAGGGTTTGGGATGGTTTAGGGTTCCAGTGACAAGGAAGAAATCAGCAATCAACAATCCCCGTGTGAATTGAAACCCCCCAAGTGCCCTTGAATAGAGCCCTTACGGCCCTTAATCGAGGGTTTTCTGGGTATGTTAGCAGGTAGGTCGGGGGTCTAGGTAAACCCCAAACCCTAAGCCCTAAATTCTGAACCCTACTCCAAGTCCTAAACCTACGCTGCACCCCGAACCCCACCAGCGGGGCCTTAATCGTTAGAAGAGGGTTTGGGGATACATTAGTATATCTATGGTAGGGAACCTAGTGTCAGTAACTGCTTCGGACTCTATAGTATACTTACTCATGAAGCCCTGTGCACCCCCTATACAGCTCTTATAAACCCTAAACTCCAACCCGCTGACTGTAGAATTGTGCCCTGCAGATGCGGAAGACAGGTTAGCACAGACTACTCTATGGGAGTTACCGAAAAAAGGGGACCCTAATATAGTACCCTAAATCGTAGGATCCTTATTACAAAATAGGGTACCCTAATTTTCGGAAACTCCCCTATGCCAACCTAGCAGTCTGCAAGCCAAAGGGAGTTGAGCTCTTGCGCCATGGCTTGAAGGTGCAACCCTGCATCGACTCAAAGGCCGAAGGGATCCGGCTTTGGAGCCGGCCTGGGAGGAGGGCAGTGGGGTGTGTTGGGACTATACCCTATGTCCCGAACCGAACCCTAACCTCGTTATTACATCACTGTATTGTCATATTCTTGTACTGTTTATACTGTTATACAAGAGTGTACTAGTATACTATGTATTCTTGTATTGCTGTATGACCCTGCGATTATATGTTTGTACGAGATCGTCAATTATAAGATATATATATATCTCAAAGGCGGCCAAAAGCTACTTAACGACGAGTCCAGGAGTACGACAGAGTTGAGAGTATCCGATATCCTGCAAGGCCTACATGATTGAAAGGTTACTCATCATGACGCCCTCGCATGTCTCCTTAAGCAAGAAGTTCCTTTGAGATAATTTCAGGGCCTTCATAATTAGAATAGGGTTTTGGGACCCATTATACTATAATCAAAATCATCCACAATACATTGGTAATTATTTAGGCCCCTCTACTATATCCTGATAATAGCCCTTATAGCCCTTATACACCCCTATAAAGGAACGCTATTCTAATTATTTAGGCCCCTATCTTACAAGTATGCCTTACTTGGGGTTCTCGGCTGAGGTCTTGCCGGGTTCCTGTCAAAGAAACGGACGGAAGTCTGCCGCGACTTGGTCGCGAGGCTTGCGCCCAGAGCAGAACTGCAAGGCAAGACTCCGGTTTAGGGTTTAGGGTGTCTCCGAACCCGAAACTGAACCTTACACCCAAACCTTCTAACCGGAAGATAGATCCCCCCAACAAGCTATCCTCATATTTTTCAATACAAGTTTTGCGTCCTTTAAAATGTACAACAAGGAGAGCTGTTTGCGCTGTATAGTTACCCTCCGATTCTTTCTTCCAGCTATCCAGCTTTACCCCCTTTGTAGTAAGGATATCCTTTTTCCTACTATCCGGTTTCAATAAGGGGAGCCTAAAATGCAATCAGCAAAAAAGAGCTTCAACTGAGGGTTGAGAACAGCCTTCAAATTGCACTTGTCTGGGTTCTTGCTGAGGAACTGAACTTAAATTACCATAAGAAGGAAATCTTGTTATTTACTGTAGATCCCTATTATGGTAACTTAAAATACATTGCTTAACATGAGCCCGTTGCAACACTGTACTATAGTTAGAATAAGGAACCGGGTAACTATTTAGGCCCCGATATTCGGACATCGGTTGCAGGGTGCGGGGTCGCCATCCCTGGGTACAGGGGCAGGGGGGGGGGTTTTGAATCCGCGTATTTGAGGGTGTAAGGGTTATCAAAAAGATTTATCTATATTGTTTGTAGAATTATGTAGAAAGTAGTTGGGAAATTCACGAAGTAACTGATTCTTGATTGTTGTTTTCAGGATCGGTATCATTAAATCGTATCGCTGGATTTATTCGGGCGATTCAAAAACAGCGGTAATTTTGGGGNCGCCATCCCTGGGTACAGGGGCAGGGGGGGGGGGTTTTGAATCCGCGTATTTGAGGGTGTAAGGGTTATCAAAAAGATTTATCTATATTGTTTGTATAAGTATGTAGAAAATATTTTGGAAATTCACGAAGTAACTGATTCTTGATTGTTGTTTTCAAGATCAGTATCAGTAAATAGTATCGCTGGATTTATTCGGTCAATTCAAAAACAGCGGTAATTTTGGGGACTGCTGGAAAGGAGGCAGCCTTCTAAACTCTCCGTTCTCCTCTGCACTGCAGCTATCATGCGTGTGAGCCTGCTGCGATCTTTGCTGTTTTCTTAAGTGTAAGATGTTGCCCAGCATGGACCTGTTCAAAACAAGTGCATTCAACAAGTCTTATGACTTGTGCGTTGGTTCACCACCCCCCCNCCCCCCCCCCCCCCCCCCAACCCCCAACTGAGGAGGGTTGGTTTGGGTACTGATTTCGCCTCCTCTCTGGACTGGCATTTGATGAAGCAGCGCCCATGAAACGGCTCCCATCAGTCTTCTTTACGTTGCCTTGTTTTATTACATTAAGCAATTGCAACATAATGTTTATTGCTGTTATGACCTTATGACGACCACGACGATTACGGTCATTCCCACTATCACCGCATTACTGGTATTGCTACTATCGCGTTAAATCGTATTACTATTACTACCAGTACCGTTATGATTGCTCTGCGGGTTATGAATAAAAACGTCGATGCTGTATGTTGTTGTCCAAAGCTGCAAGCTTTATGTTTGAGGGCACCGTGAAACCCAGCATTTCCAATGTCCGCAAGTAAGGTAGGAGCCTCAATAGTTAGAATAGGGTTTTGGGGTATATTATACTATAGCTATAGTAATGAACCCTAGCAAATATGGGTAATTATTCAGGCCCCTAAATTCGTCTGCGAAATTCGGCGGAGCCTCGGGACTTTGCAGAACAATTTCTTCACCCGACTCTTGGCAGTGAACTTGGGAATTCGGCTCGGAGGTCCTGCAATTGCCACTTTTTTAGGGTTGAGGGTTTAGGGTTTAGGGTTTAAGCCCTTGCTACTTTCAAAGGGCAAAAAGAGGGACCCATAATGGGGACCCCTACGTACACTATAATGGGCTATATAATGGGTATATGATAGCTATATTAAGGCTCTATACCTAGGGGTCCTTATTAAGGGTCCCTCCTTTTCCTCTTTGCTACTTCCTGCCAAAGACGCATTAGTACTAAGGGGGGGCGGGGTCTTCATATTATGAATGTATACCAGGGATCCCTGATAAGCCTCCTGCAGAATACTACTTCAGGTTCAGGCAAAACCCAAATCCTAAAGCCTAAATCCCGAACCATAACCTCACTGGCCCAAAACCCAGGGAATAAAAGTTGAAACTTTCAGAATCGACTACCTTATAAGAACCCCAAAAGTTGAAAAGTTGAGTTTACAGCCAACAAGTAACCGCCAGTCGGGGTCTTCGCCCCTGGTACCTGAACCCCGCTTCGGCATGACTTGGGTTTGCTGTTTAGGGCTTGAGAGCTAAATAATGAGACGAAGTAACAGGCGAAATTCTGGCCAATTCAGGGACCTAACATAGGGCCTTAATGATTAGAAATAGGGTTTTGGGGCATGTTGCACTATAACTCTACTAAGGAACCCTAGGAATAACATTGGTAGTTATTTACGCCCCTATATTAACTATTGTCAACTGCAAACCACAGACACACCACAACAGACTTGGGCTCTGGGTTTGAATGCTCGGGGGCTGCGCTGAAATCGCATGTCAGTGTTCAGTACTCAGGGGCTGCTTTATGTTACATTGTACTAGAAAGCCCACTGCAATCGAAACACTGTTGTGGTTTCATGTTTGGTGGTTTTTTTACGGCTTCGAGTTTAATCTTTTCGGGATTTAGAGCGCGGAGTTACATGGCAAAAATCCGGAAAGCTTGCACAAACTCGCTTCTTAGAGCGCAGTCAGTGCAGCTTTGCTGGCTTTTGTCCGACGTTTTCGCTGCTCCATCCTGACACGCGACTTTCTGGGGTTCATAGTTAGAATCCGAAAAAGGTAATCCCCAAAAAGGAACTACTATGGAGCCTATGTCTATGGCTGAATTGGAGGGTCGTGGGGATATATGTAGGGAAGTGGTTCTACGGTTGGAAGCTTTAGCATTCTGGTCGGTCATAACCCCTAACTTAAAGGGTTGGGGATTCAATGAAGGCTTTAAAGTACCTGGAAGCATCGAACGAATAGAGCACAAGGGTGTATCTGAATACTGCTGCTTCTTCGGATAAGACCGTGCGCGTAACAAGTAGTCAACCCTAAGTAAGCAAAGCTACACTGAGAGATCTAGGCCCCACGATGAATCCGCCGCCCCTAGACCTCTAAATGCCGAACTTTTGAAGTTGGCTCAACCCTGAACCCTCAACCTAAAACCCTCAAACCTGAACCCTATGACCTTCGCCAAACAATATGAACCAAGGCGTTGTGGGCCGAAAGTTTTCGAGGGAGCACTGGTCCCAAAGTGTCAGCACCCATATCCTCAACCCAAACCCTGAACCCTGAACCCTACACCCTAAGCCCGAAGCCCCAAGATCATCGGCAGTACCCCCAAAAACCGTAAACTCTAAACCATAAACGTCTTCAACATAAGTACTCTTCCGACTTCCGCTAGCTCGTTTCTGTTGCGGCTCTGGGATTCGCTGGGCTGGGCAAAAAGGGTACCTTACATAGCGTGTGGGTTTAGGGTTGGAGGGGAAGCCGACTTGGGTGTCGAACATGTGCGACCGAAGCGATGCCCTGCAGGGTTCATGTAAGGATTTATAGTGAACCCCAGAAAGTTGGAACATCGATTTAGGATGATTCATGCTGGGATTCCCTTTACTTTACTGTAAGGGCATGAGGCTAATGATGTTCCAACTTTCTAGCTTCTACTGTAGGGAACCCAGAGACTCCAATATTCCTTAATTAAGGAATATCCCTTAAATCATAATAGGACCCCTTAGATGATTTAAGGAGTATTCCTGAGTTAAGGGATATTGGAGCCTCTGGGAAAGCCCCGAACTCTCAAGGCCCTCGACCTAAACCCTAAAGGCCCTAAACCCCGAACAGCGAACCCCGAAACCCTGACCCAAATCTCTGACCAAGATCATCATTGCAAGGCTTGGGCAGTATAGTATCCCTCCCCAACAGCCCGAGGAAACACAAGGCCGCGGTTTAGGATTTAGGGGTCAGGGCAGAGTAATAGTAAAACAATTAGGGAGTTTCCGAAAATAGGGGACCCTAATATAGTACCCTAAATAGTAGGATGCTTTTTATAGGACCCCAAAATAAGGTACCCCTCATTTTCGGAAACTCCCGTTAGAGCCCCAGAATACCTTGAAAGCTTGGGTATTGCAGAGCAGCGGACCCCCAAGCACAGAACCCCACAACCTACAGCACTCGATAATGCCCCATTTTTTTCTATAGGGGCCTTTATGGTTAGAATAGGGTTCCTTAACAGGGATCTATAAGGCTGCTATAAGGTTTCTATAATATAGGGGCGTAAATAATTAGAATAGCGTTTTGGAGCCCATTATACTCTAATCATAACAAGGATCCCCTAAAATAGTATAGGTAATTATTCAGGCCCCTATAGAAAGCCGGAGAATCCCCTTCAATGCTCTTCCTTGCCGACCCTAAACCCTAAACCCTAAACCCCAAACCCTAAACCCCCCAAACCCTAAACCCGGATTCCCGGCCTGTCTTGTGTCAAGCCAAAAGCCATGAGGATGTGCACACGACCGAACCGCGTGATGAAGACCTGCGCGCTGTCTTACTGAAGGGGCCTAAATAATTACCAATACTATTTTAGAGGTTCCTTATTATAACTATAGTATAATGGGCCCCCAAAACCCTATTCTAAACTTGCTGTTCTATGCAGGGCATTCTCGGGTCCTATGCGCGTCCAGTATCAACCCGAAAAGCCTAAACACCTAAACTAGAGTTTGGTCTGAGGGCTTTATGCATTCAGGGTTGTGGTCTTGAGAGGGGTTTAAGGCTTTCCTCTGCTATTGCAAAAGCCTGGCGAGGTTTCTGAAGCCGGCCATTCCAAATCATCCCTAAACCCGGACCCTAAACGATCAAGGCTCCGTTTTGGGATTTGGGGTGTAAGCTTTGGCTCAGGGTCATCAACGACTTAAGGAACTACTTCGGTTGGGGGGTGTGGGACTCGGTTTCTGCGTAGCTTTTGCAAAATGCAGATTCCTGAGAACCTGGCGAAACACAGGAACATCAGAGAGCCATGGACGTTCGCGAAACCAGTGATAGTGGGATCAACCCCAAGCAATATGCCGTTCGGTACTACGCATACAAGAATTCGGTCCGATACACCTAAAAAATGGGCTGCTCATAAGCCATGCTTTCCTATGCAGCAAGCGAACTCGCCAGCCAGCTCGGTGAAGCAGGAGCATTCGCATGTCGTCGCAAGCACTACGGAATGAAATCTGAGAATTCGAAAGCCGGCAGAAGAGAGATCTAGTCTAGGGGCCTTAATAATTACTTATACTCTTCTGGGGGTTCCTTATTATAATTATGGTATAATGGGCCCCAAAACCCTATTCTAAATATTAAGGCCCCTGTATTAGTATGATCTAGTCATGTCTGAAGGAACCCGCATGGGCTACCTCCAGGCCGTATCAGGCTGACACAACGAAGGCCCGGCGTTTGCCCCTGTTGCCACGCGTTGCGCATTCGTGAGGCGGGGCCCGCACTTCCCCGAAGCGAAACCCTAAACCCCCTGAACACTCAACCCCTATAAACCCTACAACCTAAAATTGGCCCGTGGATCTGCGAGCGGAGCTCCCTCTCCGTCTCTGGGCCATGATCCCTCGCTTGCTCTGCCGCATGGAAAGGAGGGATGTCTGATTTACACGGTTTAGGATTAGGGTGTTTACTTGGAGGTTCATGGGTAGTTATAAGTGGGGTTATAAGTCCCCTAATATAGGTTATAACCACAGTTATCCTACTTATAACCATACTTATAACTACCCATGAACCTCCAAGTAGGGTTTAGTGGTTCAGGGCTTGGAGTCTATGGGCTTTAGGCTTTCTATGTCTCGGGGTTTCCAGTCAGACAGCAGAAATGCTCCCGTACAGCCTACAGTAGAAGCCAGAAAGTTGGAACATTATAGTCCTCATGCCCTTAAAGTAAAGTATAAGGGATCCCAGCAACAATCCTCCTAAACCCATGTTCCAACTTTCTAGGGTTCGCTGTAATTGATGTAGAAATCGGAACAAGTAGTACTGCCAGTTCTTGGAGCTTCCGACTAGCCGAATCGAATAATTGCACTATAGTAACTATAACTAGAGTATACCCAAACCCTAACCTAATTCCTAAAGCCACCAACTTAGCTTGGAGTAGACTGTCCTCAAGGATGGGCCTGCATAGTGCCGGAGATTTTCGCCTTATCGCTGTGGCTCAACGACACCGGCATGTCCTGACAGCTGTGGGTGTCCGGATGTAGGATTGCGGCCGAAGACAGTACTTTTAAAGGATCATGGGATTTAGTAACTAGGGTTATAATTAGGGTAACTCTACTTATAACTACTTATAACCCCAATTAAGGTACTTGTAACCTTACTTACTAAGTCCCATGATCCTCCAAGTAGTGACTCTAGGCTAAAGCAGAAGACCGTACTTGAAGGGGCAGGGGACTTAGTAAGTTGGTTGTAAGTGAGTTTTTTTAGGGTAACTCCATTTAGGGCACTTATAACTCTACTTATAACCCTACTTACTAAGTCCCCTGCCCCCTTCAAGTACTGAACCCTACTAATCCCTATTAAAGCTTTCTAAACCTTGAACTTTTGAGTCCCCACTCTACTAAACCCTACTAAACCCTTCTAAACCCTACTAAACCCTACTAAACCCTTCTAAACCCTACTAAACCCTACTAAACCCTTCTAAACCCTACTAAACCCTACTAAACATTTGTAGAACCTTTGACTTGAGGCTAAATTAAATAAGATCGGGGCTGAAGACCGTAGGATTCGAGGGTTCAGGCTTGGGATTTGAGGCTCAGGGGTCGAGGAATGGGAGCCCGAGTCGTCCGGGAAGTCCGGGACCATTGTTTAGGGTTTAGGGTACCCAGGGAGCCCAACACCCCTTAGTTAAGGAATATAGCTTAAATCATAAATATGAAGCCCTATGTAATTTAAGCCATATTCCTTAATTAAGGGGTATTGGGTTCTCGGGGTTTAGCATAAACCGTTATAGGCATCCTTACAGCCTTACAGGAAGCCTCAATGAGACCCTTATAGGAGACCCTTGAAGGATCCTTTCAAAACCCGGAAACGGGTTCTGGGTACTACAAGCGGTTTGGGGGGGGCACATTATTGTACATTGCAAATGTAGTATGCAGTGATGTAATCATTTTCTGCTGTCGAGCGATTATTGCATGTTCACGATCAGGATGTTGACACCTACTATACCACTAGCTAAAACATTATCGCCACTACCAGTGATACTGTTCCTGCTGGGAATACTACTGGTGATCCTGGCACCATAATTACGATACAATATCATACAACTGCGACTGCTCCAGAACTTCTATGACGGTCAGCTGTGGGTTGATAACTAGTCTTAGGGTATAACTGCGTCGATGTCGTGGGTTTGATCATTAGTATCGAGCTTCTCTGGTATATTCTACGAAAGTTACGTATACTTGCAACTTACATTTTTAAAGGGCTTCAATTTTTGTGCTAGAGGGTTCACTAAGTTTTGTTTGTTTTTTAGCAGTGGCTCAGGTGTATTTACCTAGTTTTCCAGCCAGTATCGGGATGCATATAAGGGACGGAAGCATTAGTAGCGGGCTTGTTTGCCTGCACAAGGCACAAGGATTGAAACCCTAAACCCTAAACCGTGTGTCTGCGGAGCTCGGGCTACGGGTTTTGTGCTCCGGCGGTGAGGGTGTAGGACCTAATTAGCCATTTTCTGCTGTGGCCTCACATCGAAGCACATTTCAGACTTTCGGATGGATCGGATAGTGTGGATGTCTAGCTGAATTATCCTGAACTCCAAACTCCTAAACCAAATGCTCCACACCCAAACGGCCCCAAAACTCGAAACCCCGAGTCCTGAGCCCAAACCAAAGTTTTCAGCTCCAACTCCAAAGACTAAAGTCCGAACACTCCCAACCCGAATCTGGTGTAGCGGGCTCTAGATATAACGGGAACTCTGAACCCCAAAAACGCCTATAGTAGAAGCTAGAAAGTTGGAACATTAGTATCTTCATGCAGTATAAGGGATCCTAGCACTAATCCTCCTAAAACCATGTTCCAACTTTCTGGCTTCTACTATAAACCCTAAACCCGAAACCCGAAACCCTGTACCCCAGACCTCCGGCCCATGCCCTGAACTTGCCGGGTGCCGCCTCGTAGGTAAAAATTCGTTTTGGTATCGCCTGACGGTTTAGGGTTTAGGGTTTAGGGTTTAGGGGTTTAGGGTTTAGGGTTTAGGGTTAAGCTGTTTGGGCTGGGGGCTTCCGGGTTTTAGGAGGGAAGGGATTTAAAGGCTTAGAGGCCTAATATAGGGGCCTTAACAACTACCTACACTATTTCGGGGTTCCTTATATAGTCAGAGTAGAATATACCACATAACCTTGCTCTAATTATGAAGGCCTCTATGCCCTTAGAAAATCCCTTACAGTAACTCTCACTAGGAACCCTTTAAAGGAACCCTATTCTAATTGTGAAGGCCTCTTTATTGAGCCCTAAACCCTAAACTCTTCATGGGAGCTGGGCGCAGCGCTTCCGGTGCAAACTCCTGCAGTCTTCAAAGGGGCGGGGGTTTGGGGTTTAGGGTTTAGTGATATCCCGAAACCCTATTGAAATCAAACATCCTGCAGTAACAAAGGAAGCCCCAGACCCCAACACCCACAAAGCCTGATAAGCTCTAAGCCAGAAGCCTCAATGACTGCCCAGACCCCTGGGAGGATCCAAAAAGTAGATCCCTTAATGGGGGTTCCTATAAAGTACCCTTAGTAGTATAGGGCCCCAAATTAGGGGATCTACTTTCTAGATCCTTTCGGGGGTCTAGAAACCCAAAAATGAAACCCTGAAGTCTTGAATCCTACACCCCGAAAACAACTTACCTCCAAAAGCTAAGCTCTATAACACCTCAAACCTGTACCCTAAACCTTAAAAAAGGTCCAAATTTGTAAACTGTCCTCCAAAATTTTAAAAGCTGAGCTGTATACACCTCAAACCTGTACCCTAAACCTTAAAAAAGCCCCAAATTTGTGAACTGTCCTCCTGGCTTCGGCGATTGTTCAGAGCTCAAGGTCTATATTACAACTCTAAAACTCTGATGCGCTGAGCCCTGAAGCCCTAGACCCTCAACACCTCCCTAACCCCTGAAAAGCTCCCAACGCCTGAAGCCTTAAAGAAACCCTTCAAGGAACCCTCAAAGGAACTGTTTACCATAAAGGAACCCTTCAAGCCCTGAATCCCTCGACAGCGCCTCCCCCCGACCGTATAGCAACTCCGCCTCCATGCACAGACCTGTTAGGGCTTAGGGTCTAGGGCTTAAGGCGCAACAGCGTAGGGTTTCGAGCGCAGGGTTAGGGTCTGGTTTAGGTTGCGGGGCTATGGGCTGGGGCTAGGGATAACTGTAAGGCTGGGCTGTACAGCAAGGTACTTCGTTACTCGGCTTTAAAATAAGGAGCTTGGACCCTTTCGGGAAGGTTTTCATGACTAGTAAAACCCATCTACAAGGGGGGCAGCTTTCAGGGTTCTGGGTTTAGACGAATACGGACTGAGGTTAGCATAAGGGCGGGGTTTTGGGACAATTTCACATGTTAGCACGGATGTATATGGACTATAGGAGGATGCTATTACTCATTATTCCGACCCCTATGCTAGGCCGACTCGGTCTGCTAAGTTCCCTGTAGCCCCTGAAAACAAGCCACATGCATTGTTCAGCCATGCAAGGGAAAACCCGACACAAACAAGAGAACACTCTGCCGGAAAATCCGAGAAACCTGGAAACCCCGATAACAACCAGTGACCACTGTGCAACCCGTATGAAAACCTGTGGTATAGAGATCCTCTGAAACCCTAAACCCTAAACATTACTGTAAACCCTAAACCCTAAACCTTAAACCCTAAACCTTACTATAAACCCTAAAGCCTACTACTAGTACTTCTTTGTCCTGGCCCAAGTTGCGCTGCAGAAGCTGTGTGGTGTGCACCGACGGGAAAACGTCGGCCAAGGCCTCGGGTGGATTGGGATCATGGAATTGAGACGCTTGGTTTAGGGCTTACTTGGAGGTTCATGGGTAGTTATAAGTATAGGGTTATAAGTAGGATAACTGTAGTTATAACCTATATTAGGGGACTTATAACCCTACTTAGAACCTCCAAGTAGGGCTTAGGGTTTAGGGTATTGAAACGCTCGGGGTTTAGGGCTTTAGGGTTTAGGGGTTGAGGGTTTAGGGTTTAGGGTAGGGTTTAGGGTTTAGGGTTTAGGGGTTGAGGGTTTATAGGGTTTAGGGTTTAGGGGTTGAGGGTTTATAATACGGACACTGTATCTTGAAAAGGATTCAGCGTTTATTGTCGTTGAAGATTCAGGTCTGGCCGCCGGTAATTAAGGTTACAGGTGCCTTGTTGTCGTACATGCTGTGCGCTGGCAATACAAGGCCATACATAGGGTGTTGCTTATGCCTGAAACTGCTATTGCGGGACAGTTTAGACTATGAAAGTATGTATTAAGGAATCGGAATGCAGTTCAATTTTGACTACGAATTGCTAAATGTTCGGGCCCTGTACTACCCCGGGTCTGGCCTAAATCCCCAAACTGCATTTGGCTGCGAAATGGGCGCATTTCCGGCCAGGTGGGCGATGGTGGAGGAAGCGGCGTGGACCAACAGGCCTAGCAGAGACAGATAGCGTTATAGGTTAGGGGAAGCCTTCGAGGGCTTCTGCAGGTCGTTGATAGTGTTCCTGAGGTGTTTCGTACAGGAGGACTGGGGATTCGTCAGTGGAGTCATACCATCTGTTCAACCGTGAAACGCTGTGTGGACATCTGAGAAAGTACTGTGAAATTGCTTTCGTATTACAAGCTTCTGTAAAGATCGGGTGTGTTCCAATTGTCAGTCCCGCTGTTGTGAACTACCACGACATTTGCTACAAAAGGGCCTGGCAGTAATGATTTCAATAGGGTCTTGGGGAGTGTTGCTGGAGATGAAGGGGATACTATTGCTAATTATGCCGACGCCCACACTGCCTGTAGAGGAACCTGACATTGAATCAGCCCTTGTGCATGACTGCTGTTTAGCAGTTTAGGGAGTTGGGTCGAGGGCTCTCGGGCTTGAGGTTTAGCCTGATTAAGAAAACCATGGCAAAATAGTAGGATTCATATAAGGAACCCTAATAAAGGCCCAAGGTTTCTTAATCAGGTTCCTACATTATTATAGTACCCTTATAGATCCCTCATAGTAACCCTCATAGACCCCTTTAAAGGAACCCTAATAAAGACCCAAGGTTTCTTAATCAGGTTCCTACAGTAGGGTCTTCCGGTCTTGGTCTTACTATTGTTAGCAGCAGAACGCACGGACTTTTTGTTCACTTGAGCCATCATAGTAACGTAGGTAGAACACTAATATACGTACACAAAAGGATTAAAAACACCCCCCGCGCATTGGAGCGC
>BGNK01002803.1:0-72405 GCA_003297005.1 Symbiodinium sp. clade A Y106
TAGCGCGAAAGATCCGATATAGTTGCGCGAAAGACGCCGCGAAAGAAGCCCCGTCTTTTGAAGGCCATGGCACACGCCATGGCCCACGACTTGGAGTCGGCTTTTGCAGCCTGGCTACTTCTACTGCTACTTCTACTGCTACTGCTACTGCTACTGCTGCTGCTGCTGCTCCCTACTGCTACTGCTAATATTACTACTACTACCACCTCAAACATGTTGCGCGAAAGTGAGGGCGAAAGTCCCGCGAAAGGATAGTAATAATCCGCGAAGAAACCATTTCCAGAAACAATAATATTGATCAACGCTCATATATGTATACAAGTATATGCACGTATAATACATCTACATATGGATATGTACATGTACTATTCAGACACTCGGCAGCCACTTGCAGGCTTTCAGCCAATCTCGGACAAGCTCGCGGCGAATAGTAGGCTCGAGATTCAGTCATCACCGAGAGCTTCAACTGCATGTCATGATGGCTAGCTTGGACATGCTGACCAGGCTACTCCGTGACTATCCGTCCACGTCCGGTGTGCTCGCGCTTCTGAGTTCTAGGATTCTAAGAAAGGCACGTGTAGATTCGAACCCGCTGGCCCGGAGCAGGATCTGGCAGAGACAGATCAGTCGAGACAGACGCAGAGAAGTCTGGCAGGAACTGCGTTGCAGGAAGCAAGTGCAGTGGATCAGTGAACACGGATGCTTGATACGACGATTTTTTGCCGATGGATTGATTGCTTGGCGCAGGATCCGATTTCTAATTCGTGCACATCCATTCGTCGCTCAGTTGTTTGATGGGGCAGTCTCGCATTGCCATAGATATATGCATCTAATTCGACATGCCATATCTGCTGTCAGTTTCTGCTGTCAATGTATGAGTACGGGTTTATGCGTGTCGCGGACAAGGTGGACTCATGCCAATGCACAGATATTTCCGAAGCCGCTGCCCGAACTTGAACTTGGGGTCGCTTGCGTTGGCCCCACATGTTGAGGATGGATTTTCGCTCTTGCTGGCTGGCTCGCCGAAGTTTGTCGGGATGGGAGTTACAAAGCGGAGTTGCTCTCAAGCCCATCAGAGCTGTTGACGGCTAGATAAAGGAAGCTTGGTACCAGACACCTTGCAAAAACGGCTAGCTGGCCAACTCCATCATGAAAGCAACGAGGATATGCGGACACCGAAACTGAGCTAGCAGTATGCGATTGGCGTCGTCGCCTCCAGCTGCAGGAGGCATGTCCGCGAGTCCATTTTGCTGCCTTGAGTTTGGAGGTCTGCCAAGTGAGCCCCGGACATTGCTTCGCACTTGTCCGTGCTGCATCCGGTTATCATATTCAAGGTTGTTTGTATGCGCACGTTTCGAGGTAAGCACGTTCCGACACGAGGCATTCACGCCAGCAACTGTGCACCGCAGTCTCGACTCAAGTCCTTCCGCTTACTACTACTCTTACCAATCTGCGACGTAACGTAGCCCAGCGCTTCAAGCGCCACTTGGCAGCATCTGCTATTTTTACATCGGCTTGCACACGTTCTGCGTTGTCAGAAGCCTTGTTGAGGCTTCTCAAAAGAAAGTCTCTCACCTGGGGCCCTCACGCCCTGGCTGCTCCATATTTTCATTTACTGTGCCTCGGCCTACAATCCTGGAAGGACGTGTGCAGTTTGTCGCAGAGCTGGCCGAGCGAAGGTGAAGCAAAGCTCCTACGCCATGAGATTCGCTGGGAGTTTCATTTTCGCTGCGGCAGCCTCTTGGCCCTAAAAGTAAATTGGCCGCTTTGCTGAAACAAGATTCGTCTAGTCGGATTTTCCTGAGGTCGTTTGCCTGCTGCCGCCTGTACATGCAGCACGTGATGACTGCACTGTGGGGTCTTTACATGACATCTTGGCCACTGCCCAGGAGGCGGTGTCATCATAAGACCTGACTGCAGTTATTCTCTGACCCACCCGCCTGCTAGATGATTCTGCTCATCGCCGCCTTCACAATCGGCTGGCATTTGCACCTTGGAAGCCTTGGATTGCAAGCCCGAGGTTCACGTGTTGCTTTTCATGTTTCTCGGAGCTTAGGATAGGACCTTTCTTGGGTGTGGCCTTCCGCCAAAGCCGCGCAGCCACCCTTTGCAATGCACTTCGTGGCAGCCCTCGTCCTCGGGCTCTCGCAGCACCGGGCTTACATGCGCGGAAGGATTAGGATTAGGACCAGGAAAACCCTCGGTATAATTTATCAACGTTGCAGGAGGACCGGCCGCGCGACTCTGGTGCAGCAGGTGTGAGTGTGCCGCGACTCAGCAACGTCCTTATATGGCGACCGCTTTGCCAGGCGACGATCCATCCGGCCCAGGCGTAACACAGCAAACTCAGGCTCTCAGCTCATGACGGGGTCAATTAAGGGAACAGCAGGAGCCACAGATATTGCGTCAGCTTACAGCCCCCTTGTTTGACCGAATCTGACCTCCAGTCGAATGGCATTACACAGCAATACAAAGGTCTCAGGTGTCCGATTCCAATTCCTGTTTTGGCATTCCGAAAGCATTTCACACGTATGGTAGCTCCATGATATCTCATGTATTATATTGCGATGGTGTACTTGTAGCACTGCATGTACATGTTACAATACAGTCGTAACTATACCAACTCCTTGTCGACTGCTCCCGCACTCAAAACCATAGTCCTGTACAGTAGGCGTCGAGGGTGTCAGTTTTTTTGTTTGTGGTGGCTGTAGGGGCGATGATGACCACCTGAAAAAAGATGATCGTGCGGCTACTGCAGCATACTGCAGGAGCTAGTGCTACTACTGCTACTGCTCCTGCTACATCTGAAAGTAGGTGAAAATGCCAGTGTAGATTCTTAGATGTCTGTTCCAAAAAGTTGTGCCGGCCGATGCTACAAACAATGTTAGTTGGACCGTGTACAGGCAGCAGAGGCCAGCAAGAAGCCGCAAAGGTCGATCTTGTGTAAACTTTGGAAGTGGATGGGCGATGCAGAGACGCACCACCGTGTCATGCAAGCTTGGCAACAGATGTCATGTCCCAGCGAACAGATATGGTTTTCCCAAACTTCGATTTCTTGGTATTATGCCTCCTCCAATCGAGATCCCTGTAATTAGAGGCGTTCTCGTTTCCTCCTGGACGCCCGGACGTGGCTGTCGATCTCTGGATCTCTGTGGCCGAGAAGACCGAGGAAGAGGCAAGCACTGTTAGCGGCCTGCTGGCGTGGTTTCCATGACAACAAAGCTCAAGCTTAAGCCTGCCGCAGCCTTCTTTCTCTCGCGTTCAGGTCGGCTCTGGCTCGCTGCCTGAGCCTGTGTTCTATGCCAAAGTCTTCGAGGCGCCATTGCAACGTGGCTTCACATTTCCAGGGACTCCAGGAATGTCTCGCCTGTCAGAAGGCGTGCATCGAACTCGGCGACTTCGACTCTGCGCATCGCTTGGCCCGCCGAGCAGCTTGGAGCGTGCCTGCAGGCCAAGGGGCCTCACAGGGTGCCAAAGGGTACCGAAGAGGGCCGTACGCGGGTGTTGCGGGTGCGGCCGGCGGTCAGAGTGCTGGTTCGGAAGACGCGCTTCTCGAAGCCAGGCATCAGATTCTGGACTCAGCAAAATGTGGAAATAAACAGTGGCCAACATGACCGTCAGAACGAAGCTGCATCGGCCTGTTAGCGCTGTGGGCAGGATCGTCTGGATCATCCAAACTTCTGGCTCTGGCTCGGTGGTAACCTGGCACGGAATCACTGATGAGAATCTAGGCGTGCATCCGGGGACTGAAGGGTTACATGTGGGGGCATCTGCTTCTGCACTTTCCAAACAAACATCCAAGCGTCGACTTCGAAACGTATTCGGCGCATGTCGCAAGACTGCTGCCCTCACAAGGCTGGCAAGAAGGCAGAAGATCGATGAGGCGATGGAGTGCATTAAGCAAGTGCGACAGACCGGCAATGCAGTCGACCTCCGAACCATGAAGCCACTTGGATTGACAGTGGAAGGAACTTGTTCACTTTAAGCCTGATGGCGTATGCACCTTGCTATGAGCTGCGGCCCAAGGTCTCTTATCGTTGTTTGCGCGCAGCTGGGGCAAGTGGACCTGGGTGTCTTGGCTGGCATGTGGCAGAAATGCAGTCGAGATGACGGGCGAGGAAATCCCAGCCAGTTCCTGCCACGACTAAAGGGGCCGTCGCAAGACAAGGAAAGAATGGAAGTGTGCAGTATGATGGGGATGGCTGCAAGCGTGCGTCCTTCTGGCGACATCCCGGAATATCTCAGATGCAGGGACACACCAGAAAGTACACATGGTTTGCTGTCAACATGCAACACTGTCTGAGACCCAAACCCTGCAAAACCAACGAGGGCTTGATGTCGAGACTCCTTACACCGCCATCTTGAATTGAAGTCATCTCAGACACTTTGCCCCGAAACTTCTCCATGACCTAGGATCTAGAAGGTGACCAGAACCGTGCCAGAACCTTTGTAACATAACCACCGAGTAATCCACTACATTCGATGGTGTCCAGAGACTTTGTTAAGAATCAGATGCCATGTCCAGCTCTAGTGCCTGTGACCCAAATTTTTTCAATTTAACAGCTGCATGCAGCGGAGAAAGCTTGCCTTACCAGGAAAGACTCCCCGAAGGATTTCATTTCTGTCCTGCAGAGTTGGCATGTTTTTGGCCTATGGAGGTCGCGCACTCTTTGATGAACTTGCTGGCGGCAAGCTAAAGCCTGACTTCGCAACCCGGTTAAGTGTTGTATGTGTTCACATTGTGGACTTCCTCCAGTCTCACAATTGGGAACCTCTGTTGGGTGACGTGCAGGTGACCTACTCCGCGATGATTCGGGGCCTGTGCAACGTTGGCAAGGCCTTCTTCTCAGATGCGTTCGCGTGCTAGCTGCGCTAGCTATAGCCAGAGCCAAGTAAATAGCCTTCAAGTTGTCTCAGGTAGAGGAGGCACTGGCTTTTGTGGAAAAGATGCGCCGCGACACTATATACTTGGATGCTATGTTGTTTGACGTGCTGCAACTTGCTGGCATATTGATGGATGGCTCTGTAGAGGTTCTGGCTATGCTCAGGTGCGCTTCCTTGCAATATGGGAAAGCCACAGCAGAGCTCTGCAGCCTGTGTTGAATTTGCATCATTCCCTTCAAGGTTGGAAGCTTGCGTCCATCAGAATTACTTTAAGGGAGCGGAGCAGCTTCTGGCGCAGATGAAGGTGCCCTCGCGAGCCGCCATGTGCTAAGTGCTTAGATCGGATTGCGAGGAGCTGGGCATGCAGCCTTCCAATGCGACGCTTGCGACCTGCAAGTTGCCAGCAATTGCCACCATTTGCCATCCCATTTGTCGCCGTGTCAACTTCTGCGCTTTTCTTTGAAGCACGTCTTCTCGCTGATCCAGAGTCGAGGCATCCGGCTGTATTCCTCTCGCGGTGAACTGCAGCGCGCCATGTCCATCTTCGATGATATGTCACGAGAGTATCACTTGCAGCCCAATGCTTACGTGCAACCTGGCACACTTGTATTGAGTGTCTCGGGGTACTGGATCGAGCCTTCCTTGCCGGGTCGCTTGGCCTTCTGAACCTCACAGGTACGGAGCTCTTATTGCTGCTTGTGTTCGTTGCGGCCACTCACCCAGTCTGCAGTCAGGAAACTCTAGGATTTCACGTCGCTCCAGTCGAGAGGCTCTGAAGTCTATCCAAGACATGCGAGGAAAGCCCGACTTGGCGATGTGCACCCACGAACGGATGGCTGCGGCAGGGTGCATGCCAAGTGTCCGGACATACGAGCGGCTTCACCTGCAATATGCAATCGCTTCGCAAGGCCTGCGCGAATCTTTACACAGTTCGATTCGAGTGATCTGTCCTAGGCTTCTGATCCAGTGCTGCATTCAGCTTGGCTGGACAGCCGCTTGGCATCTGTTATCGGCATCTGAGCTGACTTGAGCTTCCGCTTGTTTTGCTTCTGGTTCTTGAGAAGTTCAACGGTGCAAAGAGCAGTCTCATTCCTTGCCCGGCTAGCCGCCAGTGAGGCGTCAGGCCGGTGAGTGGAAAAGCAAAGCCTGCCAAGTATTCGACTGACTCGGTCTTGCCCTGCGTCCGGCTTCCGACGTCCGCAGAAACGCGGTGACGTGCGCGGGAAGTAGAATCGTGTTGGCCACGGGTCGTCTCTTCCACGACCCTGTCTAGACAGAGTTTACCAAGGGTGCTTCTAATGTCAGGGTGTGTGTTCCGGTTTCGAGTTGTTGCTCCCTGTTATTTATGTACGGATGCAGGTGTTGTCCTCATTGTCTGTCCGGCGTTGGACTTCGTCTTCGCCAGCCCATCATGTGCTCGGCTCCTGCCGATGTTTTCGCCAGAAGCGAAAATCATCATATCGTCTGACGATATAACATCAGATGGGCACAAGCCATTCGGACCACTAGCTTCACAGCGGTCAACACGGTCACCGAGGGTGCAAGCCAAACTCCGATGACAGTTCTGGGAAGCTACAAACCACTGCGTGTTTACACAGAGGCAAGTATCGGTCCAGGTTCCAGCCACTTTAAACTTTAAGTAGCATGAAGCGCCGCTGCATTGCGGTGCGATCCCTTGAAGCAATTAATTCCCTGAGATGCACTGGGGACGTCTGGGGCAGCTGCAGGCCAAGGCTGTCGAGCTCTTGGACGCGGCTTTGGGCCTCGGCACCGAGTCCGAGGATGCGGTGCCAAGGTTGGACGCCCCAAACTTGCACACGTGTTGAGAAGTCGACATTCGTTCCTGCAAGGACACCGGCTTTTGTTGATCCGAAGGTGGTGGAGGATGGACGCGGCACAGTGATGCAACGTGCTGCACTTCTGATTCTGAGCCTGCACGATTTTTGGTGCGAGGACCTTCTCCTCTTGCTCGCACGCCGCAAGCAGGCTCGACCATCCTTCCCATGCTTCTGCATACAATCATGCTCTTTAGGCTTCAAGTCTGGGCGTTCCTCTCCTAAAGCGCCTGGAAGAAGCCGATTTCGCGACTTGGACAAGACTCGGACTCGGATTGGAATTTCGGATGCGAAACTCAGACTCAGGAGTTCCCGGAGCGGGTCGCTGGCATCGCTGGTATGGCTGTGGAGCCGACGGCTGTGTCTCAAAGCTCTCCGGCCAGACACGTGCGCTGCGAGCGCCGGCGGGCGCCTGGCCCGAAGTCATCGGGGTTCTTGTACTTTGGATTTCGGAGGCTCTCTCCAGCACTGAAAGACTTAGGGATGTGAGGCTAGCCTGCCGGTCACTGGTCACTGCCGGTGATTGCCGGCCTGCCGATCAGGACTTTGACCAGTGGCGCAATTTTGCCGGGGCGTGATGCGGTGTTGGTAAGGGCCCGAGAAAAGGGGCTGGTCTGTGTTGACATTACGCATGATTGCCTGTGTGCGGGTGCCACCAGACTGTGTCTCAACATCAATGTGCTAAAATATTGCCATCGCATTGCCTTGCAGGCTTTGGTGTTTGCCCTTGCCGCCGGGCGCTTGCAAATTTCTGGGCAGTGAGTTCGATGGCACTGGTGAAGGCGACTGTTGCTCTGCGCTTTGGAGCGCAGAACCCACGCCTGACGCACCCCGACTGTCTTGAACACAGCTCAGTCGAAGCCCGTCTTGCAGTTGGATGCAATTTTTGATGCACGATGAGTACAAGGAATGGTGATAAGGCAGCAGCGCGCGCCACAATTCCCGAAATCCTCGAAACATGTGGCAAGTCACGATCCTGATGCAGGTTGAATCCCAAGTCTTCATTTGGATGGGCATAGAGATTATTACATCCTCGAGGATTTGGGGAACTGGATCGTCATTTTGTGTTGACGAATGTTGTCGCTGAGCCTCCGCTTATGGCTCGCCACGGCCTGTTTTCAACACTTGAACTGGCTGCCAACAATTGTCGGCTGAATCAGCTTCTGATGCGAATTTACATGCCCCCGGGTAACTGACGGAAGCGATTCGAGTCTACAGAGCGGATTCGGCCGCTTTTGAGCCACTCACGTAACGCTTGCACGTGCTACATCAGTGCTCTACCTGCAGGTCTTTCTCCTCGCCCTTTTCGCCCTTCGAATTCGTTTCCGCTGCGTGTCATGCTCGCTCCGGTGCTTGAGCCGCGGCAAAACGGAGTTGGCGCGGTGCAGCGGTGTGATTGGTCACCACAGTGGCTTCCTGGTCCGGGAGGTCTTCGACCATGGCCCGGAAGTCCAAGGCCCTTTGCTTGGGCTGACACTTGCGAGAATGATAGAACGGATGATGAGCTGGTCAGATCAGGTCAAGTCAGCGTTCTTCTTTTGGATGCTGCACTTTTTTTTCTCCGCGGTATTGGCGCACGGGCAAGAAATGCAAAAACTAAGTTTTCCGATCATGTGGATGCAGCAGGCGTCAGGTGTGTCAGCGCAGAGGCCTGAAAGCCAACCTGAATGACTTTACTTGCGGTCGGCCGCAAGCATGTAAGGTGGCAGGAGTGAACGGTTTACTCGCTGAGGTCACATCGCAAGCCAAAGGCAAACCAATTCGATCTGTAGCGTTGCTGTCAGGTCTTATCGAAAACAAAAAGCAGCAAGGCGAGCAAGGGGAAGGCCACCAAAGACTTCAGCAAAGTGAAGAACAAGGCGGCTGTTTTGGAATCTGGCCTTTTGAAGCCCTGGGCTGCTTGGTCCTGCTCTTGATTTGATGTTGAACAGGTCGGGAAGACCAAGAAGGCAGCTCTCAATGAGACAAAGACAGACTTCAAGGTGAAAAAGGTGCGACTTGCACACAAAACGGCAATCCTTGTGCTTGGAGCTTCTCAAAGGTGCAGCTGCCCTCACAAAATGCCCTGGACGAGAAGGGCGAGGAGGTTACGCACAGAAGGCAAGACTGTATGGCGTTGTGGCATGCCGCATGCCTAAGAGGAAGTCGCCTCTGGGCCCTGGGGTTCTTATCAGGTTGGGTCTTCCAGAGCTGCCCTGGCACTCGGTTTCTTTTTCTGTAAAATAAATCATTTACACGACGGGGAAACAGTGACAAAACATCTTCGCCAAGGCTTGCCCACCTTCAGCATCATAGCCCCAAAGTCCGGCGCGATGCGTGCGCTCCCCATGTTGCGGTTCCCTGACCACCATTTGACGTTCCTTTTGCACCTGTCCAGGTTGCGAGGTCTCCTGGAACTCTGCAAGGAGCACGACAGTGTGAAGCTCTCAAGCCGCCAACACATTGAAGGTTTTGTTGGAGCCAGTCACTAATCGCTTCTTACCAATTGCCAAAGTTCTAAAGTCCATAAATAGTAACCTACTTTGAGCGTTTTGGAGTCTTTGGGTTATTGTCTTGTAGTTACACGAGTTTCCCTCCTTCCCAGAAACCCTTCAGTTTGCGGCACACCGAGCCTGACTGCCATCGGTTTTGCTGCAGCTTCGGTCCGCACTGCAACGCTGTTTTATGCTTCGTGTGTCCAGTCTATTCGCCATGCTGGCTACCTATGCCGACCATCTAAGCAGCTCCACAGGTTCTGCAGGTTCACCTCTCTCGCATTCTGGACTCTCTGGTGGCCGCCCAAGCTCGGCTCTGCGCGACTCCCAGCGCATGGTATTCAGACGGTGTTGCAAACGAAGGCCATGGTGGCAACGGATGGAAGCATGGACGTGCGGGCATCGTTCCGGTCCTTCCAGGTCGGCACAACGAGTTCAACCTACCAAAAATCGATGCTCGTTTTTCCACTTCACCACGGCAGCACAGGCCTACATGCTAGAGGCCCTTCCCCAGGCTGGACATCGCGGGGCCAAACGGCATGATGCATCTGTCCTAGGGTGCTCAAGGATGCAATTGCAGCCTTTTCCACAAACCTGGCCCTTCAGGCCCGCTACTCAAAGCTGTGTTGACTGTGCCCTGAATTCCCGAGGGCAACTGTGCAACTGCCTCCTGGCTTCTGCGATCCTTTTGTGAAAGTTCCAGATGCCTCGCTCAGGTACGAAGTGCCCTGCCAGAAACCCAGTGACATCCAGTGACACTGTGAGATGAATGGCCTCGGAAGCTTTTGTGCCTTGGTGCGGTGGCATATGTTGGCACACGCAGCCAGTTAGGGCACAGTTCTCAGGTCCCACGTGAGTGCAGAAGTACGAGAGGATGGCTGGCAACCGAGCATGCAAGCATTGCAAAACCCGGCCTACATGCTACAAAAGATCTGGCGAACCTGGCTTGGCTGGACCGGGGATTCGAAGCGGAGCCTTGCAAAGCTTTGATGTAGAAATTGCCCATCCGATGCTTGCATATCTGCAAATTCGTGGACTTGGCTGGCCCAGGTCTCAAGCTTCTGGAGCTTTACTTGAGCCGGCTAGGCAGCGAACAGGCCACCTTGACAGAGTCGTGGCAAAGACTCTCATGCCTGCCCTAACTCCGATCCATGTCAGGTCCTCAGTCATAATGAGGCTTCTCGTGCGGCCTCGGTCTCAACTCTGAGACACAGTCACACTCCCACATTCGCCCCTTTCTGTCTCACTTCTCAGTGGGCCATTTCCTGAAGGTCCACTTGTGGCTGTGAAGAGCGGATGTCGCGTCCGTGCAACACCCTGAGGTAGGGACCCTTTGCCAGCTCCACTCTCATGTCGACTTGGTCTTGCACCGCGGTCGCAGTGAGTCGTCCGCTAGCATCACATTTGCCTCGCCCACTTGCGCAGCTCAGGCCCTGCCTCCTGCAGCTGCAGCCGTGCTTCAGGCGTTCCGGGACCGCGAAGGCTCTGGTTTGTCCGGTTTGTACTGCAAAGTCGAAGCCCAAATTCAACAGACAGATGGGGGAAACCCGGTTCGTATCCGGGCAGGATGGCGTCCCGGAGTCAGGGCGCGCCATTGCTCAGGCCCAGCGACCTGCGAAGCCGCACATCAAGCTTGGAAGTGCAAGTGCCCGTTGAGTCGAAAGGTATCCATGCAAGACGTCCTGGAGGGAAAGCTGAGAGGGCAACAGCCAGGCAGGCCTGGTGCACCAGAACAAAAGCCATGGCACCGATCCGAGACGTGCAAAGAGTGGTGCCAGGAATGGAAGGTGCGCAAGCCGGGCAGGCCTTGGTATTGAAAGACAAGCCACTGGACAGGACAGCATCATGCAAAGCTGGCAGTCGCTTTGACCAGGCTCAGCTGGATTCACAGATCTGGGACTTTTGTTTGCGAGCATGGATGCAAGCCCGGACCTCAGAGGGCCCGCTTGAAATAGGAAGACTCTTGTGACAGAATCGAGCTTTGACAAAGCGCAGTAATTCATGTCCAAGGCAGGCGACCTCCCACGTTGGAGCCCCATTCTGCAATCTCGGCCAGATGCGCTTTTCTGGGATTGAATTCCGTTGCTCAAAGACGTTGGCCGAAGTCTGCGTCTCAGGTGGATCGACAAAAGCAGGTCGCGGCCAACTGGAAGTGCTAAGCAGGCCAACTCTTGTGTGAGATGCTTGGGTTGTGCAAGTCCCGGAGCTCAGGGTGTGACAAGATTCCAGGGAAAGCAGTGGAAAACCAGCATCTGCGATGACGTGTTTCTTTACCTGCCGGTTTCAAACTACGGCCGTCGGACAAACGCAAAGGCAGAGGAGAGCCACCTTGTTTTTGCAAGAAATCTTTTGCCAAATGAGACGAGGCCAGGTTGGATGCGTTTGCGCGTGGCGGCCGTCCTGGAGCGCACAGTGGAAGGTCTGAGCCAAGCTTTTCAGGGGTTAAGGTGTGGCTCGATGGTAATGGGTAATCAACAAGCAGGCTGAGTTAGGCACCAAGTCACAGAGGCCTTCTAACATTGAGGCTACCGGTTTCATTTCGCAATCCCGGATGATTGGCCTGTGGTGGTTTGCAGGACTTGTCTCAGGCTCAACGCTGGCTGCTCAGAGTGCAGATGTCGCCTGCAAGGTTGGGTACGACTTGGAAAGTGGCTACCGAGGTCTACCGTGAGTGCTTCGTCCCAGCCGTCGGCCGCGCAGGTGGGCCTTATCTGTCCGCGTGATGCCGGCAATGTCTCGTAGAGTGCCAGCAAAAACGCTCTTGAAGGTCGCATCGCTGAGCGGCTTGGTCCGTCGTGAGGAGTGGCCAATGCGAGTTGACGCACAGAGCCCGCCACTTGCTTGGTGGTGGAGCAACTGCACCATCGAACTGTGGGATTTTGTTTGTAACTTGTAACAGAATCGACCAGCACCAGCTGCATAGCGAGCATGCGATAGCCGGACACATGATGAGCAAAGCCTTGTCGTGACAGCCCACATGATCGTGCGATGTGCGGTGCTTGGCTCGGGCTGAGGTTCCGCCAGCTCGCGGACTCCATCAACCTTCGTATGGCCGCCTTCTTAAAAGTCGTGATAACCTGCTGCCCATTCGGGCACGATCGCTGGAGGCTTTTCTGCTTTCTTTCGCTCAGGCACGCGTCATGGCACTCTTGGCATGTGGTCGATGGCTGAGACGAGCCGGCCATGCAAGCCTTTTCCAGTGGCGCTGGCAGACTGGCGTCCACGTGCAGTTGTACGCTCTGTTCCGCAAGGTGCAGCGCCTGCAGACACAGCACCCAAGCATTTGCAGCGGCTCGCGCCGGGCCCCAATCTTCTTGAGGTTTACCTCTTGATAGCCAAATGCACAGCGCCCTGCAGCTGAACAGCTGAACTCCTGGCAGCTTTGAGAAAATTGCTGTGCCTGGCTTTCTTGAGGCAGGCTGCACTGGCAGTGCGCGGGAGCCCAGCAGTTTGCTGAAAGAGCACTCTTTCCTGACAAACTCGGCACTGCCATGGGCTCTCGGCGTTCGACGCGCGTTTTTGTTCGGGTTTTCGATGACCCAGTTCCAGGGTGGAAGGCCTGGCGCTGGCAGCTGCGAGGCCCGCAGACTGCAGAGTCGCCTTGCGCGGAGTTCCTTGTTTCTCAGGGCTCAATGCGGCACATAAACATAAAGATCCCACTTAGGAAACCCACAGCTTCCACTCCGCTGGGTATGACCAGGTGTGCTGGAAACCGCAGCACTGCTGTGCTACCAACAGGATATTGGAAACTCTTTACGCGGTCACGGCTTTGAACCCTTAACTGCGACTTGTTCGAGGAGGTTGTCTCTGCTTGTTTTTGTAGACCACGTAAGGATCTCGCTGTTTTTTCGTCATGCGACAAGTGGACCCGGGAACAAGATCCCTCTGTGTGCGAGCCTGCGAGATCTTTACGAAGAAGCTTTTTTACGCCCCGAGCTTGCCTCCTAGTTTCGCCTGCAAAAAGCAGTGGCAGCCACGCTTCGCGCGCACACCGCAGAAGCATGCTCGGACCGAGAGCAAACTCACCAGAGGCTCTAAAGTCATGACAGAGTAATGACAGAGGGTACTTAGCACTGCAGCTGGCCATTGGTCGTTGTTGTGTAGTAGGCATTGGATTGTTGGAAGGTCTTTCGCCCAAAGTGCTCGTGGTGCAGAATCTGCTGGTGCGAGCCTGGGTGAAGCGGCGTCAGAGCACTTGGCGCCGGGACTCTGTTATTGCGCAGGTGCTGACGCTGCGGCAGCAGCTGTGACGGCTATCGCTTCCTGGCTGCGGTAGGAGCAGCGTCGCAGACTGACAGCCTGACAGCCACTTTCGGAACGCTTCGTTGTCAGGGCTTGGCTGCTGGCGAGGAGGTGGGCAACCAAACCCGACGCACTGCAACTGCGTGCCGTTGTGCATGTCCTGCACCCGTCTTGAACCCCGCACACATCTGCGTTGTGATCCGCAGCCGTGACCTGTCTGCAATGCTACGGCCAATGTTCCCAGTGAGCTCTCAGCTCTCACATGCCGTTTCCCTTCGATGCCACGTGGCTTTATGACCACCTCGCTGCGGACTCGGGCCCGACAGACTTGTAAAAGAGCCGGGCGACCGTGGCATCCGCTTTCCGAGGCTCACTTCCATAGCTGGAGTTCCTCAGGCTCTCAGTCTCACCGTTTCAGCCCTCAACTTCTGAAATGCAGAACCACGGATTTCAGGACCCCAGGACCACGATCACGACCATGTCCTGGACATGCGCCACCCCAAGCTGCAATCACTTGTCTCGCGGATCCAGGCCCATTACCGCGCAGAAATCGCGAGCTCCGAGGTCACTGGGCCTGCCTCTGCATGGAAGCAGCTCTGTGAAGGCTCGCAGACCAAAGTCTGTTCAGAGCTGGGTTGCACGTCGCCGGGTCTCCACTGCTGCAAACTTGAACCTCTCCCGGCTGCGTTTGGGCGACACCCGCAGGCTGCTGCATTTCTGCAGGGTCCACACGAGCAGTCGTGGCACGCTCCAGGCCGCAGTGACATGATGCCCCCACTGGTTCAGATTACATGTCGGATACACCGTTGATACCGATGCATGAGTGCGATGCTGCGCTGCCACTGTAGCCATTTTCGTCTCAAGACATTGCTCCCGGCTCCCGAAGGAGGTGAAACTTATAGAGATGCATCCCATGCGAGTGCTTTTGGAACTCATGTTGGCTCGGGAACTGCAAGATGAAAGCGAATGTTGCACAGGACTTCTCTACTTCGCAGAGTTTGCAGCCAGTGAGCACGCTGCCGGCGGATGCAACACGCAAGCCAAAGTGGGGTGTCAGCCAATGTGCAAATGGCCATGAAGCAAGATCTGCGAACATGTGGCGCAACCAGTTGTCTCCAGGTCACGGTGGCTCCGGTACTAAAGGAACCTATTCTTCACGGGCGTCGAGCATGGCATAGCCTGCTTCACCAAGCCATCAGCTGCATCGACACAGGGCAGATCTCGAGCTGATCTGATTGATCCGCGTGTCGACAAGTGCGCCATGGTCTGGCTTGGAAGATCGGTTGCACGGACAGCCAGCGACATTGAGGTGTACGGTGGCAATTGCTCAGGACCTGTGAGCTATCCTGATGCCTGAGGCTCCGACTTTTTTGGGCGGGCTTTCGGACTTGCAAGCGTGTACAAAATGTGATGGCTTTGCCTATTGCCGGGCAATTATTTAATAGTTAATGCGTCAGCTGCAATCATGAGTTGTAGTGCAGCTGCATGAAGCTGCTATGCCGTGATGCCCTGTGGCTGTGGGCTGCGGATGAGATTCCCCACTTGTTGAGTAGGACCGAGCATGCCCCATGACAGGATCTGACTCGGACACGCAGTCGGAGGCAAATCAAGGTTTCAGCGCGAGGGCCCAAGAAGCACTCACTCTCTTTCTGTCGATGCTTTCTGCTTCTGCTGCTTCTGCTGAGGCTGAGGATAATCTTCAGAAGAGTGCGATGGTTTCACCGAGGCAGCGGCATGGCCTGGGCAGAGCAGCTCCCGGCATGGCACGTCGCGAGATCCTCGGTGCGAAGACGTTCTCGCATGCCCGGCTCAGCTCCGCAAGTGAAGTTGCACGGCTTAGGTTCCTCTTCGACAAGGAGACGATGTCCAATGTGATAGGTGCCATGAAGTCAACACCACCTGTCGCGCCGCGTGCCTGCATCGAGACCTTCGCCACCTTGCTCAGACATCTGCAGTGCTGGAGGGTCTCTTGGGTGCAGTTGGGATCGCCGGAGTAAGGCTAATACCCTTGCATGCCGCTTCCATTGTCTTCTCGTTGCCCGGGCACATCGCCTTCGAGCTAGGCCCCGTGCTCAGATTTGACGTAGAGGACCTGCTTGCGGTCAGGGTAGCCATTGTAAGGTGAAGGCTACCTGTTTGGCTTCCAGAAGGTGCAGAGATTTTGTGTGCTATTCCGTTCCCTTAGTGTAGTGGCCGCTAATGCGGCGTGTGGTTGCTGAGGGCCTCGAGCTAGCCTTCGTTGGGAAAGCCGTGGGAGCACTGGCAGCCTTCGGTGTTGGTCGGTCAGTGGGCTGCCAGACGCCCATCCGCGCACAGACAAGCCTTCCACCGCGTTTTGGCGCCGTTGCTGTAGAAAAGTGAAGAAGTTTTGCTCCAGGCTGTCAGGAGGTGCGCGAGTGTCGAGCTTGGCTTTTCTTCCGAGGAATCTGCACCTCTCCTTCTTTGTGCATGCATGGTGGAGCAAGATTGAATCAGAATAAACACGATGGCATGCCTGCAAGGCGAAATGGAACATGTGTTTCTCTCAGCGGTGCATGCAGAAACCCGAGGTCACTCAGACAGCGAATGGAGTCTTGGCCAGTGGCGACAAAGGCAGCCAAGAGCCTCCAACTCAGACAGCTCTCTGCGAAGATTTGCATAGAGCCGTTCAATCTGCGCCGACCGTGCTGGCTATGATGGGGCAGAACGGAAAACGTGTGCTGTGAGTTACCCGAGCTCCAAGGTGTAGAGCAGGGAGGGCATGCGTCGGTCTTCCTTGTCAGGAGAAGAGTCCGGCGTTTTGCATAAAATACATGTGGAATCAAGCTGAGCGTCAGGATAGCTCCGCTCCCTTGCGTTGTCAAGAACTACGCATTGTCCCTGCTCACGGACATTCCGTGGAGCATCTTTGTGCCAGGCATCGCTGCCATCGGGTGCTCATGCCAGCCATGCTCGCATGAGAAATCACAACACATCTACAACTTACAGATCAAACGGTTGTCCGGCTTGCCCAGCTCCTGTCGTGTGCGGTCGTGTGCGCCAGGGACCCTGCTTGGACTCCTGCCGACCACAGCTGCTCACGTTTACGCAGGCTTGGCGCTTCCGTACTCCGTGAGTGGCAGGCACAGCATGTGTTCTGGCTCATGCGGCTGAAGCAGGTACTCTTGCACCCACGTCGGCAGAGCTCATGCAGCTAGGGAAGCATTCAGCAGATGTCCGCAGGTTATGCTCTGGGAAACGACACGGCATGTTTACAGCGGCAGCTCAGGAGCGGACAAGGAGCCGCGATGAAGGCGCTCCAGATGCTGTGTTGAGTTTCTCGTGCCATGTGCTACAGTAGACGCTTGACGATAAGACTATGTAAAGCAACATATGGTGGGCCTCGTGCGTCACAACCCAGACCAACGCGGTTGAAACCGAAGGCTGCAGAGTTGGGTTGCTCCACGTTATCGGATCAGTCCGACTTATTTTTGTTCTTCTTCTTGTTCCTCCTTCTTCTTCTTCTTCGATAGATTCCTGTGCGAGCGGCGCATCCAAAGAAGCTGTTTCTAAACTCGGGTGAAAAGGCAAAGCGAGGAGCATTCGATGAGCCAGCTCTAGCACATGTGTCTGAAGGTTCTTGCGCAAGGGGAAGCCGGCACCACACCGTCACTACACCACACGAGTGTGTGGTCTGCTTCATCCGGCCGAAGACGTGTTTGTCTTTACCCAGGTCATCATGGAAGAACTCCGACACATCTCTGGAAACAACTCCGATCAAGACAGCGAGACCCCAGCTTGATGAGGACGACGACATAGTCATAGTTTGTTAGTTCGGCATGTAACTGCCATCAGCAAACTGTCAAGTACATGAAACTGCCATGGTCCGGGCCCCGCTGGGTCAGACTCAGAGGAGCTAATGACATTGCACGCATAAAGGATGAACGAAGATGATAAGTATCCCCTAGCCGCTGCTCACGCAGGGGCCCAGAACGGATACATGTACGTTTGGCTGGGGTGTAGAGGAGAGCTTCGTGGGACGGATCCAGGAGGACTTTAACATCCGATCGCGGAGCCGGGTTTCCACGCTCGCGGCTCGCAGCCCGAGTCTGCCGGCGGCAACACTGGCGCTGTCGCCGGGATGTTCAGGGGTGCCGTAAACCGCCGGCCGCCGGCGATGTGATGCGACCACCGAAGCTCACGGGTCCTGCCCTTGGACAGCGAGCGCAGCGGCTCTGACAAAGCATCACGCGACTTCTTGCTCAACATCAGTGCTCATGGTACGTATTTTGTGAGTGCTCCGCACAAGTCTGAGCAGTGTATCTTACCAGGGCTTTTCAGTCACCTTCGGCCCTATAGCTACACCTTGTTTTACGTATTTTTGCTGGAAACAAGCATAAACAAGCATGAGGCTTTTCGGTTGCTGACGGAACATTTTGGTTTGTCGGTCGGTCGGATGTCTGCCCAGCATTTTCAGGAACAGGTTGTGTCAGGCCTGGAAAGTGCTGTGAACAAACCCCGCCGCAACACCCTACTCAAGGAAGGAGTGCAAGAATCGCCTTCGGGCGCTGATCTACAGGTACCGGTTTCGTGCCATTCAGGCACTCGTCAGCCATACAACTGCGGTAAGCAGCTGTTGATCAGTGTGAGCCTGGACTTTGTGCTGCTACTTCTATGTGCATGAACATAGAAAGCCCACCCAGCCCTCACTCCGTTACGAGGTTTGCCGGAAAAGGCTGAACGAATTTCCACGCCACTGTTAACGCGGCCTCGGGCAGTTGGACTGTTTACACGCTTCAAAAGTGATAAGCTAGCTTTCAGCATGTTCCTTGATTTTTGAAGTCCGAGTCGTTTGGTCACGTTACTGTACTCGAGTTTGCGGACAGTACAGTTCGCTGAATAGGTCGACGGGACTTCAGGTTCACACCGAAGATGCCGACTTCGAAGTTTAACACAGTCATCCGACGATCCACATCGTAAGTAGCCTGTGAACGCCAGGAAACTGGATGCAATCCATTTGCGAGCTCTCGTCGCATAGATTCCATGTCGTCAAGAGAACCAGACTCTGGTGCTGTTCAAGACCAGAAATCTCGCAACTTGACTCTTGAAGATATGTTTTCGACTTGGCAAAGCATGCTCACTCTATGCATGAACATGCTGTGGATTCTGTTGCGGCTTGCGGTGCACGAAGGTGTTCAACAGCTCTCCGTCATACCTGATGGAAAGATGCAAGAAATCGAATCGTGAAAAGTACACAATTGAAAGTGCGTTTGAAGTGCTCGGTGTGAAGAGCTGACAAGAAAGACTGAACAGTAGCATGAAAATACCAGCGGTGCCATCAACATAACCTTATTATTTGGATAGCAAACCAGTTTCAAAAGCCTCGCACACAAGAGGTCTGACTTGATGTTCCCGGTGTATGTTTGCAGCATCAGTAGCAATATGCTCACCAATACGTAGCTTTGTTGTGTAGGATGATGAGGACTAGTTTGGCAATCAAGTCCTTGGCAGCCTGATTCACGCTGTAGTAGTTGTCCAATCCGGAACAAAGTGAAACCTGCAAGGAATCCACGTTTATGCGTGGTTAGAATCTTCCAGATCGGCAGCTACATCGACCAACTGATGAGTATCATGTCCGAGTGGAGGCGGATGGCCCAATAGATCCAACAAGACTTGTTTCGAATCCATAGCCGTTGTCTCGCAAATGCAAACTACCTTTCGCAAAATGTTGGAAACGAAGATCGTCAGATTGTTGAAGGGGGAGCTCGTATCAACCTCGACTCGACGTAGCTTGCATCCAGGTTGGTGCAGCGCAGCTTCACGAGGTATCGGATTTTGCCCAAGCATAAGACAACTGCAGGCAATGAGGCTTTGCTTGGATTGGGGAATCCCAGATCGCGGAGTGGCTGTAGAGTAAAGTTCATCCCGACATCAATCAAGTGGTTTTGAATAACAAGATCACACAGGGATCGTGAAAGGTCATATGCTGAATTCAAAGACCACATGAGCTCGCTGTCTGAAGCTTCCGTGAAGGCACTGTTGACGGTTTCCCGAAGATATTGTTTGCGAAGATAACTTGCAGAAATATTAATGGGACCATGCCCTTTGTCCGCTCAGATCTTGCAAACAGAGCCTCCTGCAAGCTTGAAGCCAGCTTAATGCATTTTGATATAGAACCACATTGTGGGCGGCGGCTCCCAGGATTGGAGGCTGTTGGCTTCTGTTTCGATCTTTGCAGTCAGCTTCAGGTTGAAAGACGAAGGCAATCGGAACCTCTTGAAGAAAGGAATGTGGTTCTGCTGCTTGTTGGGCTTCCTGTCGAAGAAAATGATAGAGAAGCTTGCGCACAAGGTCTCGGACTGATGACTGGAAGGATGCACGACAATACCACGCCCGAGGAATAAATTTGTCTCCAAGGACGCGTAGAGTTTGCGCTGCTGGAGGAAAAGTCTCTGGATCAATATCTGTATGATGCAGAGAAATTAACTTCCGAATCGAACCCAGATGGACCAAGGTCGGCTGCTGTACACACACAAAGAAAAAAGAAGCTGTGGGGTTGCGGGGCGATTCACGCTGTACATGAGATGTTGGTGTCCACGGCGTTTGTTGCCAAAATGGCAACGGCGGAGATGCCGAAGGTTCGTGTACATGTCACGCGGCTTTCAATGCTGCGGCTGCTGTTCCTGCTGCCATGCTGCGACTGCCTGCTTTTGCTGCGAGATGCGTTGCGGCTGAAGCTGCGGTGGCTTGTCATAGATCTCGCGGAACTTGAGTTGGATCGTCCTTCCGTAGAAGATGTCCTTGTGTCTTGTCGCGATGTTTTGGAACTTGTTCTTATCTGTGCTTGCCGGCGGTGAGCTGAAGCGGACCTGACAGGTGCTTGATTCTTTCTGCTGCTTCCGTTTGTTTTGCCTTTGCTCCGAGTTCGACTGGAAGTATTGTGTTTGTAGTTGGATGCTGCGCTGTTGCTGCGACGATGTTTGTTTTGTTCGCTTTCCAACCATTTTGCCCTTCACCTCTCACTTGGACTTGCTCTGCTGGAAAATCTTCGTCATCCTTGAGTCCAGGTGGGCCAAGCCTTTTTTTTGCAACTCGGATTTCATTTTGTAGGCCTGGTCCTCCAGCATCGTCAACTGCCGTCTGCGCCGAACACGACGGTACTCTGGCTCCATTTGCTCTTTCGTGGCTAAACATACAGAAATCAAACGTTCCTCCATTTCTGGTAAGAAAACCGCTAAAGCAATCTTCGGGTACGCCTGATTAAGATGAGGGGGCGTGTAGTGGCAGGCCCTGACGCATGTGAAAAACTCTCGCGTACCTGCCTCTGCCGATACAAGCCCTTCGTCGCGTGCGAAGCTCCTTTGTGGGGTGTTCCGAGCCGAAAGTCGACACATTCAGGAAGAGCCGCAAGTCTGGCCTGGAATGGAAACCCGCGTGGGCGTGGACGTTCAGATGCCAAGATTCGTACAACAGGCTGCAATTCAGGAGACTGGCGCACCCAATTCAGAGAACAAACCCGAAAGCTCAGGCATTGTGTACAAGGGCTTCCAATGGCTGGGGCTGCGACGTGCGCTGACGTTTTCGTATTTGGGTTTAGAGCTGGGGCTGGCGTCTGGAACGGCCGCAGGGATCCAGGCCTGCCCAACAATGCTCAAGCAAAAGGGTTTGACCGAGCTCCGTGCCTCTGGCGTTCGGAACCGGCTCTGTAATCAGGTCAACGAATCGGCTTATGGAAGGAGCGAATCGGATCCAGTAAAGTTTGAGATTTAGGGATGCTTCTTTTTTACAGGATACCCATCCGCGGCGGTCTGCATTTGTCGTTCGTAGTTCATAGTGCTTTAACTGTTCATCGTGTGTTGAGTAAAACAGCACATGTTATACAGCATCGTGCCTACAAGAGGGTTCAGTGCTGCAAGCTCCAGCAAAGATTCATTGCTGTGTTGCAACATCCGCAGCGCCAGAGGGTTTGGTCCACAGGGCCCCAGCGCTAGAAGCTCTGGCGCAAATCGTCACAACAGAAAGAAGCACCACTTACACAAAAACTGAAACATCTCGAACACACGGGTTTGCCAACCAGTGCCGAGTTGGGATGTGCTAACCAATGTCTTCTGTTAGGGTTTGGGCTTTGGCACATCTCCTTTTTGGGGTCTGGGGTTTGCCAACCAGGACGTGCTGGATATTTGTCAGCCATAAATCGTCTTCTAGAGTTTGAGTATTGGCCAGCATCTCTTTTGGTTCGCTAACCGTTTGGGATTTGTCAATCATCATCTTCTGTCAGGGTTTGCCGTTTGCCAACCAACATCTCCGTTTGGGGTGTCCGGTTGGCCAACCTATATCTTCTTTTGGTGTTTGGTGTGTTTCATTCATGTTCAGTTGGGAGAATTTGCAACATTGACATGGGATAAGCACGTGTCCATCACTACATAGGTTTAGGGTTTTGGGCTTAATAGGTTTGTCGTTCAGGGCGGCATCTGTACAAGGTGGAGTTTTGAGGGCTCATAGGTTAACAGCCCTGACACCTCGAAATGTGTAGTCCCGAACACCTAGAGCCTCATTGTAAGCTTGAATTTTTGTGAGTGTGTCTGAAATGTATCGCCCTATTGCACGAATGTCGGCATGTGTTTCCTGAATTGCCTCCGCAATTCCTGGGTTTCCAGAAGTGTGGCGTCCGAATGTCGCCGTTTCCCTGAGTCTTGATCCGTCCGACATTAACTCAGCAAGCAACGCTTGTTATAGCGCAGATGACGCTTTGTCTATCCTGCAAGTCTCTGCAAGTAATCACTCGTGATGCTGATATGCCGGTGTGCACAGTTTTAGGTCACTGAACCTTGATTATATCTTGCAGAAGAACAGAATGCGAGGGCTCGAGATTGTCCTTAGGCTCAGCGGGTTCCAGGGTACAGGCCTTTAGGCTCAAGGGCCCGGGGCTTGAGGCTCAGGACTCCTGCCTCCAGGCAAAGGACACTCTGCTGGACGAATGCGATAGCGTTCCTGGCAGGTCGCGGCAGCGGCAAGCACCATGGGTGGCGTTGCTTTCCTGGGTTTGTTGGCAGCGTGCGCCGTGCGCGAGTCTGCTTCAAATCAAACGGTGGCTTCATCACTTGAACGGGTCAGCGTCCATCTCGGAGGTACTGCTTGCAACGGCGATTAACGGAAAAGCACGAGGACGAGGAGGGCCTTTAGAAGCTGTGGGTAGTTCCGGCTCTTCTCCACCTGACGAGGAAGAGGTTGACAAGGAGCTGCCCCAGGTAGTTGCGAGGCTGCCCCTGAGCATCGGTTTCCCTATCAGATTTCCTGTAAGTTGCACCAGAAATCGGGCCTTTCTTGACTCGAGGCCTGGGCAGCAGAAGGACGTGGAGACAGTGAAGCTCTTCCGCCCTCAGAAGCCCAGCGAAGTGACTGTCCGGGCTTAGATCTCAAACAACAAACCTGAAGCACCCAAGGAGCATAAAGACACAACTGAAGCGCCCCAGGAAATTGTGACATGCTTGCAAAGCGACTGCATAGCACAAAGCATGCGAGCTTTATGCTTTCCATTGCTCATAAACTGCGGCCTACTCCAGTTGATCCGATGTCTAAACTCTAGATGTCTAAACGGTATATATGCAGCTCACACGCTATGCTTTGCGAAGGTTGCGTTGTATAGTCCGAGTCGCTTGATGGACTTGGGCTGCAGCCAAAGTCTGCCTGCTCAATCTCGCCTGTGCGCAGGGAGAAAATCAAACAGAAACCAGTCATTCCAACTGGAGCCAGTTGCTCACGCACGTAATTCTACCAAAGCTTCAACCTCCAGTTTCATATCATTGTCAGTGTTTGTGTCTCAGCAGGTCAAGCCTTTCTCCGTGACGGGCACCCTGAGCCACAGCCTTCAAGTGCTTCTTGGCGACAAGTGGGCTTATGAGTGGCCGGGCCTCCACCCTTTTTTTCCCCTTGGACTTGCAAGACTGCCATGAGGCTTGACCATTTGTGGTCCTGCGTGGGTTCCGGCAGTGTGCCTGGACAGGAGCGGTTACGGCTTCGTGCTTCAAGCGCAAGTTTGTAGGACTGCTTGAGCTGGTCCCAAGTGTGAAGAGTGGGCGAGTGCTGGAAGATCCTAGCTGCGCTGCGGCGCTGCTAGCTGCAAGATGTTTATCTTGAGGAGGACCCGTCCGCGAGTTTGTTGGCCGCCGAAGACCGGCGGCGGCTTGTGGAGGCTGAAAAGCATTTGAAAAAAACTAACTCTGACATTGTGGTATGAGGGGCTTCGGTTCAGTGCCCGGGGGCACACGCGAGTGCACGTCTGACCCAAGCCACCAGCAGCAGGCACTTGAAGGCTGGCTTATCAAATTGAGCCGCAGGGAGCCGAATGATGTCTATGATCATGACAACTAAGATCTTCTAAACATGCTGGGCACAATTATGATCGCCCTCCAGCCCGAAGACTACCCCGTATGGCACATCAGCATTAAACGCAGATCAGCGCACAGAGGCTCTTGTCGTAGAGCCTTACGCAATGGAATGTTGGGTTCAGGGCACATGACGCAAGTTTTCGAACCAGCATAGACGGCATGGTTCTTCTGCATGGGTAAGTGCCAAGTGCAGACTCAAGCTGTAGATGATCCGAGGGACCGAGGAAGAACAACTGACAACGAACGGGTTGAAGGCAAGAGCGGGGAAGCCTGAGCAGCACCTGCAGATGGCTTCAATCTATTTTGATTTGCTCCGGGGTTCTTGAGAGGGTCCTGGCTCCAAGTCGTGCTCGGGAGAACCAGAATTCTGCATGCGCAGTCTGCGATTTTGTGAGGGCGTGCCGTTGTATGACACTGTGGCGACAGGTGACCTGCTGCATGGCTGCTGGCACAGGTGGGAACCCCGCTGTTGTCTCAGACATTCTCATGTCATCAAACGTGCAGTGGCTGATCCTGCTCGGTCGATCAGCAGCGCCGATAACACCCATGAGTCGGAGCTGTCCTGACATGTGCAGAGAGCCCTAACCAACGTCGCTTCATAAAGCGTTGCAGTTGTGTAGGTGCCATGCATGACAGCTAGACAAGGCCTCTGAATGAGCAACGAGCCAAGTAAATGACGGATCGCATAGGGTGTCGAGAAGGCACGCAGGCCAGGACAGAAATGCACCAGAAGCACTGACTGCAGAGACATCCATGCTGCCAGAACTCACGAGCAGTGGCCAGAACTGCAAAACTATCCCAATCCTGCTGGATGTCATGGCATTCCGCCCAAAGCAGGATCAGACCTTGGCTTCTTGGAAGGAAAAAATTTCAGGTGCTTGCGTATTGATTTTCTTCTTCGTGAGAACGCCTCTCAAGCCTAGAGCTGGGAAGCAGTGGAGCAAGGGCCAGTCGCACAGACAGCCAATGCAGATAAGCCGCAAGCCGACTGCAAGATGGGGTGTGCCAAGGATAAACATACCTCTGGGTGCAACGGCAGAGAGAGAGAGAGAGAGATATGGTGTGGTTGGGCGGGCCGATGGCCTGAGGGTCACAACGGTGACCCCTAAGCCCAGCAGAAAGAAAGAAAAGAGATATTGGGGCGAGGGCGCTTACTCAGATGCCGGTGGACGACCCATGGCAGCCGCGCGCTCACTAGTCCTTGGAGCTCCAAGCAATGGCGAGGGGGGAAATACCGCCATTGCTACCACCAGGTGACAGACACCTACACCCACCCCAGGCGGAGGGCGGGCACCCGACACAAGACCCGGAACATCCACTCCCAGCCAGACACACTCCCAACCACAAGGGGGAACAACCACACAACACGGAGCTACACACCCTCCAACCATCCAGGAAGACCCAGCGCCACTCAGCCCCGCACACCAAAGCGAGGGAGGCTTCTCATTCTACTCCCAATCAGCGAGAACACAGTTTTTCAGTCCAGGCCAAGGGGGGCCAGCCGGGGCGAAGTCGAAGTCAGGCCAACCCCGAAGGCCAGACCGCCACAACCCCCCAGCACCAGCTCCGAAAGCGGGTGGCCGAGCGAAGACGAGGCACCACCAGAGGAGAGCCCAGCTCCCTCATGCAAGCACGTCCCCGATATGTCGCCTGGTGCCGTTCCTGGTGGGGGACGTACAGACAGAAGAAGTCCAGAAAGCACTCCAGGCCCTGGTGGAGTGGACGACCCAACACTGGGGTGGAGAGGTGGAACTGGTGGGGGAGAACGACCTGGAGCCCCTGAACATGATCCACCACGACTCCTTCGGCTACGACCACGTGAACCAAACCAGCACAACGACGAACCCGAACCGCAGGGGAGTCGCTCAACGTGAAGGGGCGGCCAGTGCTCCGAGTGCACCTACACGACCCGCCGCAAGCGTAGCTTCACCAGCCCCAGTTCCCGGACGACTAGGAGCCTTAGCCTAGGCCAGGTGCCTGCAGTTGGACACTGTAACGCAGGTGCAATCTGGCCGGGGAGCTGGGGGAAGAGAACTAAGGGGCAAGCAAGCACAGGGGCACAGTCACAATGGGTTTGTCATGTTTTCGTCACACATGGCAGTAGAGGTTGACAAGGTGCTGCAGGAAGTGTTCTTGCTGTACTGGGAGTGCTGTGAAGCTTGCCCGATGAGGTTCAGGGGGGGGTGGCAGTGCAGTTGCGCAAGGTTCTGTTCGGGATCAGGTGGGGAGGCAGGCCAGGTGGGGGTGTCATAAGAGGCAGCACAGGCTGCAGTTTCAAGAGGTCACAGGGAGTGGAGCTCCCCATGACGATAGGGGGACAGCAGCAAACACTGGGTCGAAGGGGGTTATTTGTCTAGTGCTGTAGTGCATGTGGCTGGGGGAGGAAAGCTGCTGCGAACCCGACCTTTTAGCCTTCATGAGAGCGCAATGGTTCTGGAGCGGTCACGGTCTTAGATGTGGTTTGGGGCTGGGTTCAACTGTGTGCATCCGGGGAACACCTGTTTCCGCCCCGAAGGGGCCTCTCAGAAGTACTGTGCGCGGACCGTGTGGGGCTAGGCCTCCGGGCCAAGGGTCTTTCGGGACCCTTATAAACCCCTCAGCAAGCAAGCAAGCAAGAGAGAGAGTAGCCATTTTGGCTCAAGTACTGCATGTTTGCTATGGAGGCCTGTGTCGCCTCCTTGCATCGGGGGGAAACGGGGGGTTAACCTGGACTGTTACTCCAGGGAGCCTTCGCGTTTCTCCCAGCGGTGCTTGAGTCCTACGCCTGCTGCCTCTTTGCTTAAGAGACCCGCCGCACCCGGAAGGAGGTTGTGCAAAAATCGAAGAGGGCAAGTTCGAAGCTACCTCACTGACCGCGACCGTGACACTGCAAGGTCTTCAACTAGGAAAGCTCGGAAGGGGGGACACGCACCACTTCGCCATCCGCCTGCCTGACCTGTTAGCCACAGCGACTTGGAAGTACCACCACGCTGGGCCGAGGACACCCTCGCCTCAGAGACCGTGACTTGGGCAAGAACAGTGACCTGGCAAAGATCACCTACGGCGCGACCATGGCAAGAGTGGGGGAGATATCACTCGAGCACTGAGAGAAAGTGAGCAGCAGAGGGGGGAATTTGGCCCCACAAGTTTCAAGAGGACTCAACCCTGGTGCAAATGCACCCTAATCCTGACGGGCCGCGGAGCCAAACACGCAACAACTTACGGGCCACATAGCCCAACTGCTTTTGAGACTCTGAGGACGTACGCTCAGCACGGGGGACCCTTCTCCCACCGTTTTCCTTTACGCCTTACGATGTGATCTCCCCTACAAACTGTGATGACTTGTTGGTTCCGCTACCTGCCGCCCTGTGAATTGCAAGCTGCTAGATGAAGTGGGGGAGAGTAAGTAGCGGACTTTGAACCAACCTTTCTGCGGGAGCCCGTGCTGTTGACGAGCGCATGTACGTGCTTCAATTGTCTTCAGGAGTGTGCTCCTTAGCTCCGCTAGTCGTTTGCTGATGTTTATTGTTGAGCAGAACGGGGCCGCCACTTTCTACGAGTTGGGGGAAACCGACTCTAGCCTTAGTGGGCGCGGGGACGAGGCCGGGATACGCGATAAAGTTCAGGGTCGGGGGGATGACAGCAACCGGTCACCGCCTTACGTACAAACCTCGGGATTGAAGACCAATCCGTGGGACCACAAAGCCTCTGCTCTCTGAACCTAAAGAGGGTGGGGGTCGCCTCGGCGTGGGTCCAGCTCGCTGGACCTTGGCCCGCAGCAAGCAAGCAAGCAAGAGAGCGAGCAAAGCTGGATGGGGGACATGAGGCAACCAACCACGCCAGAACTGCCGCCCAACGCCGTCATGCACATCATGAAAGATATCCTCGTCATGATTAGCGTCTTCTTCTCCTTCTTGGAGGTTTTCCGCCATCAGCCTCCATGCGTCACGATCAATTCTGAGACGCTGTTCGGCCTTCTGAGCCTTTTGCATCTCAATGCGCATCTCTTCGACCTTTTGCTCTAGCCTCATCAATTGGGAAGCATGATGGGAGTCATCGATGTTCCTTGGAAGCATAATCGGCTTTGTTTGTCCCGCGACAACATGAGCAACGGCAAATTCAGACGAGGGGTTGCCGTCGTAGCTGACACCTGTCGGGGTCAGCTATCGAGGGCGTCTTCGGGGACATGTCGGAAACCTGCGCAGGGCCGAGTGTTCTTGTACCTGCAGGGTGCCCGGAAACGCCGGGTTGCACGGGGTTGCAGGCGCCGTTTGTGTCCAAGGTTCACGCGCAAGGTTGGAAACCTGCGCAGGGCCGAGTGTTGTACCTGCAGGGTGCCCGGAAACGCCTTGACCCCGTTTCACTGCAGGCGGTACCGCTTCGACCAACCTGTATACAACTCTCAAAGTTGATCTTTACCCTGAACCCCGAACCCCTCAACCCTAAACTCTGAAAAACCCTAAGCCCTCAACCCTAAAAACCCATTCCGGATTGAGAACAGGCCGAAGCCACCCAAGTGTATCCAAAACCCTAAATTTTCAATCCTAAATCCCAAGCCTACAACCCTAACCGGTAGCCTTAGAACCCAAAACCTTAAGCCCTACAGAACTCCGAAACCCTGAGCCCTAGAACCCTAAACCCTGTTGGAACGATACAGAGAGGATTAGCATGGCCTCTGCGCAAGGATGACATGCACAAGTCGAGATTTGTGCCGAAACTACAAGCAAGGCCTAGAACCGCAAAACTTTGCGTTTTTTTGCAAACCTGAACCCTAAACCCGAAAACCCTGAACCCTAAACCCCTCGACCCAGAACCCAAAGCCCTAAACCATAAAAACCCATGAACCCTAAGCCCGAAAACCCTGAACCCCAACCCTAAACCCTAAACCCTGAACCCTCAAAAACCCTAAGCCTGAACCCAAAAAACCCTAAGCCCTAAACCATCAAAAACCCTGAGCCCGAAACCCCTAAGCCTTAAACCCTAAAAAGCCCTAAGCCCTAAACCCTACAAAACCCTGAGCCCTAAGCCCTAAAAAACCTGAAAGCCCTGAACCCTAAGGCCCAAAGCCCTGAACCGTGAGGCCGAAGCCATAAACGCTAAGCCAGAAAACCCTGAACCCCAAACCCGTAAACCCCGTCTGGCAGTGTCCGAGTTGCGAGAGCGTAAACCCCTAAACCCTCAACCCTGAGCCCCAAACCCTGAAAAACCCTAAGCCTTAAAACTTGGAAAACCCGAAGCCCTAAACCCCTAAACTCTGAACCAGCCTAGGCCCTAAACTTTAAAAACCCCAAAACCCTTAGCCCGCAAACCCTGAACCCTAATCCCGAAAACCCTCAACCCTAAACCCCTCGACCCAGAACCCAAAGCCCCAAACCATAAAAACCCATGAACCCTAAGCCCGAAAACCCTGAACCCCAACCCTAAACCCTGAACCCTGAAAAACCCTAAGCCCTAAACCCAAAAAGCCCTAAGCCCTCAACCCTCAAAAACCCTGAGCCCGAAACCCCTAAGCCTTAAACCCCAAAAAGCCCTAAGCCCTAAACCCTACAAAACCCTGAGCCCTAAGCCCTAAAAAACCTGACTGAAGCCCTGAACCCTAAGGCCCAAAGCCCTGAACCGTGAGGCCGAAACTCTAAACCCTAAACCCAAACCCCTAAACCCTCAACCCTGAGCCCCAAACCCTGAAAAACCCTAAGCCTTAAAACTTGGAAAACCCGAAGCCCTAAACCCCTAAACTCTGAACCACCCTAGGCCCTAAACTCTAAAAACCCGAAAACCCTTAGCCCGCAAACCCTGAACCCTAAACCCGAAAACCCTCAACCCTAAACCCCTCGACCCAGCACCCAAAGCCTTAAACCATAAAAACCCATGAACCCTAAGCCCGAAAACCCTGAACCCCAACCCCCTGAACCCTGAACCCTGAAAAACCCAAGCCCTAAACCCAAAAAACCCTAAGCCCTAAACTCTCAAAAACCCTGAGCCCTAAACCCCTAAGCCTTAAACCCTAAAAAGCCCTAAGCCCTAAACCCGACAAAACCCTGAGCCCTAGCCCTAAAAAACCTGAGCCCTGAACCCTAAGGCCGAAAGGCCCTGAACCCTAAGGCCGAAACCCTAAACCCTCAACCCTGAGCCCTAAACCCCGAAAAACCCTAGGCCCTCTAACCAAAGCCCCAAACGCTTAAACTCAACTCTGAACCCTAAAAATCCCTGAACCCTAACCCCTGAACAAGCCTGAACCCTGAACCCTAAGGCCGACAAACCCCTGAACCCTAAGGCCGAAAACTCTAAACTCTAAGCCCGAAAACCCTGAACCCTAAACCCCTCAACCCTAAACCCTGAAAAACCCTAGACCCTGAACCCTAAGCCCGCAAACCCTGAACCCTGAACCCCTGTACCCCAAACCCTCAAAAACCCTATAGGCCCTAAGCCCTACAAACCCCAAAACCCTTAGCCCGCAAACACTTCCAAGCTGCACGCGAACACTTCCAAGGTACACGCGCCCTCAAAGCCGTGAACAGCCACTTTGAACCCTTTTTGGACAAGTTTCCGGAGTCCGAAAGGTTCGAATACCTGGCAAAAACCAATGAAAACAAAGCGCGCGTGCGCCCTGGACGCGGGAGAAGCCGTGTGCACCTTGGACGCGGACACGCGTTGGAGGGGCGGGCTTGTTTGAGTTTTACGAGAAGTGGACGTGGAAGTCGGGGAAGAGACAGTTGCGTTGGAAGAGCCGCCGTCTCCTGCAACCATGGCAGCACATGTGGCAAAGGCGGGGGGGAGCTATGCGTGCTCCCTGCAAGAGAAGAAGAACAGCAGCATGGTGGTGACAGGCAAAAGTACCCCACACCAAGCTCGCAGTCTTCGTGTGCCCAAGCCTGACCGCAGAGGGGGAGCTGAACCTCTTGTTTCGTCGCGGGGGGAGAGACCATCTATCTCGCAGACGCTGCTTAGGGTCGCCAGACAAGCAGATGCAGCTGACCTGGCGTGGAACACAATGCAGAATTTCCCGACGACCCGTGCATACACGGCGGGGGGACCACCAGAACGCTCTCCACTGAAGCGCCGCCGTCGGGCTGTACAGTGAAGCGGGGGATGTAGCCAGCTTGGACACAGGAATGGAATTACAGAATGCGTGATGCTTGGGTATCTCTGAGTTGTAAGTCACATGGTGTTACATGTCAGCCTGAATGTCCACTGCACCTTGTCGCTTGCAGCAGTCCTTTTTTCTTTGCACTGTCCTGCAGATCAAGTGTGTGGGAATCCTTATCATAGAGGCCTTGAGTTTCGGTGGGGGAGTGTAAACCCACGAATGCCTGCTTCAAGTAGTCATGTTGCTTACTGATTGTGTGGGATTCTCCTGTTCAGGCGTGTGGGGAACCTCTCGTTTTTGCACGTTGTTCGTACAACCAAGCCCTCCTACAAAAAATAACTCTGGGGGGGAAGCTTGTCCCGCCAAGAGCCGCGGGTGTGCGGACCGCATGGAGTAGGGGCCTGGATGCTGCCCCGGCCTCCCACCCGGGAGAGAGAGAGAGAGAGAGATATCCCAGGGTCTCCCTGGGGACCGGGACCCATACCCTCAGCAAGCAAGCAAGCAAGCAAGAGAGATATCCCCAGCGGAAGGAAGGAAGGAAAGAGAGATAGAGAGAGAGAAAAAAAGAAGGGATCATCCTTCTGCGGGGGCGACCTCCGGTTTACTTGTCCAGTGTGGTTCGTTTTTACTGTCATCAGTGCCCTACGCCTGCTCCTGCTCCTGCTCCTGCTACCACCACTCCGCCGCCTCCTCCTCCCCCTCTCTCCTCTTCCTCCTATTGCGAGCCAAAAACGTTCATCCCTAGAGCAAACAGAACCCAAACGTGAGACCTACGGAATTGAGCACAAACCAGCAGAGCCCAAGACCTTAAACAACGTCTCAGCAATCCCAAATGCAAACGGCCCGAACTCTAAACCTGAAGGTGTGGGCGCCGAACCTTCAATTAAACATTCCAGACCCCAATGCTCCATGCTCAAGCAAACCGCGGGAGCACGATCTTTCCAAACAGCGTCATATTGAGTTTGTTTGGTGTGGAAAGGTTGGGTGTTGCTGAGTGTAGGCTTGGAAATTAGTCATCAGACTTTGTGAAGGCCGCCTTGTGCGATTTATCCGATCCCGTCAGAACCCGAAACCTCGAACTTTCACCCCGAAGCCTAAAACCCCGAAACCCTGAGCCAAAATGACTTTAAGTGCGAGGCAGCCCTGACCCCCCAAACCTAGGCAGCCTAGGCAACCGCAACAGTAGACCCTCAAAAGCGAAGCCCCAAAACCCTGAACTGTAAGGAACCTCTAAACAACTCCAGACTTTCGACCCTGTTGTTGCCATCACGGACCAGGAAGTGACATCAGCCTACTCGGAGTTCACAGCAGACGCCGGCTACTTGGCATCTCGGCGGCAGTTCTGCTGAGGTGGGAAAGCTTATATACCGTTATATACGAGAATAGAAGGCTCCTCTGGTCGGGAAGCTTCTTCTGCAAAGCGTCTGAAGGGCGCACGATGGCAATGATCATCTCGAAGGCGTTATCAAAGAGACAAGTGTGTCGCACACCGTCGCCATTTCGTGCTCTTTGTAGCATTTGGAGTTCTCGCATTTATGAGAGCATCAGGTCCTGAAGCCAGGACAAAAAGTGCAAGTGAGCTACGTGGGCATGGAGGGCGATGAGGCGGATTTTGGGTACGGGATCGAGCCCCGGCCTCGGACGGGGCCTTCAGTGCTGTCTCTGTGCTGTTCAAAGTGGCCTGTCCTCCAGGCAAGGGAGTGGCTTGGAGGGCTGGTTCCGTCTCACGGCCCTCATGCCAAAGCCAAGCCCCAGCCAGGCGCTGACGCGAGTGCCATCCGTGCGCAAGATGTGAGTTCAAGTGTTGGAGGGATTGGGGAAACATGTGTAAAAGATTTATATACGAAAACACGGCCTCATGGAAGAACGGCAGGCAAGGGTTTCCTTGTTCAGAGCAGCACAGATCAGCTGGCAGAGTCACATCCCCATCTCATCCTTTCCGCAGCAGTCTTGAAGAGGCCTCTCGCGAAGACCCACCACGCAAAGAGCCGCCGCCACGCAAAGAGGCCGCAACCTCTAGGGTCTTTGGGTGACCATGTAGCACCTGCAACTTACTGTTCAAACTTGTTGACAGGCATGGTATTTGCCGAACGCAGCCCCTCCACCTCCGCCTGCACCGCCTCCACCTGGCTCCTCGCGGCCAGAAGACGTAAGAGCCGCCTGCACAGCACAAGCGGTTTCCAGTTCACGGGCATTGGCACGCTGCATGCTCTCCTCCAGCCGAGCAACTGTGCTCGGAAGCCGCATCAAACCTGACCTGCAAGCCTCGCCCGGTCCGAGCTGTGAGAGTCGCAACCTGAGGCTACACCGATGGCACCGCCACCGGCACGCATCTTTGACAAAGATTGAGAGCGATGCAGGGCGCAGTGTGTTCGGAGTGCCTGCCTCGAGGCAAAGCCGAGTTGCTTTTTCCCGGTAACCCGGAGATCAAGCCGCCGTCGGCAGACGAGGTGCATTGCACATGTGCGTGGAGATTCCCTTGACGGACCGGACTTGATGTTTGTTTGTGCTTCTTGGAAGTTGCCTTGAGGTGCGGGCAGTGGAAGAAGGTCTTCAACGAGGTTCACACCTGTCCATGCATGGGAAGTGCCAGGACATGCAGCAGTTGGTTGAAAAGAACCGGGTTGTTGTCGTTGATGCAGCGACGGGATCTGGGAAGTCCACGATGATACCGCTCTGCTTGGTGCAACAATGTCAGAGCCGGGGTTTGGGCTGCCGCATCGTTGTCACGCAGCCGCGCAAACTTGCGGCCAAGGGCCTGGCATGGCATGTCTCGAAACTGGCCGGGACAAAGGTCGGTGAGCTGGTCGGATACCGGGTCGGCGGAGACAAACGTGACTCGGGTGCACGTGTGCTCTATGTTACAGTGGGCCACTTGCTGGAGGCGGTCGTGCACAATCCGAAGTATTTGGAAAGCTTCAGCCACATCGTGCTCGACGAAGTCCATGAACGATTCGTAGAGGCCGATTTCCTCATGGCGTTCTTGCGGATGGCTCTGTCACGCCCGGAGACCCAAAGACAGCGGCTTGTGGTCATGTCTGCCAAGTTTCAGAAAAGGCAGGTTGCAGATTTCTTCAGACCGGTGCGATTGCCACACCCGGAAGAAGCCATCTCTGCCGACTCGGCTACCATTCGCCTTGAGGGAGGGAGCCCCTTCCCTATCGATGATTATGTCTTGGACGATATCTACAACAGGTATCGTGGCGTTATTGGCTACGGCTACAAGGAGCCGGATTTCTCGCTGGTGATGCCTTCCAGAAGACGTGATATGCCTGAGCGGAAGTGGTCGGACAAACTGACGCAAGTTTGCAAGAGTCTCACCAAACTGGCTGCCCGACTGATCTGCCACCTTTACCAAGAGCACGAGGACCAGCTCAACAACCACCAAGCTGTCCCAGTACAGGGCCAATACGCCAGCAGCTGCGTGATTCTAGTATTCCTTCCAGGAATGGACCAGATGAACGAGCTGGCGATGCATCTTGAGAACGAATACAAGAAATTGAAGGATTCCCTTCGGTTGCCGGACAAGCCTCCCAATATTCTTCTGATGCACTCGGCCTTGGACGAGTCTCGATACCGGAAAGCTCTGGAGCCCCCTGAGGAGAACGAATGGAAGGCTGTCATTGCCTGTGGTGTGACAGCTGTAGGGTGGAGTGCAAGCAGAAAGCCTTGTGGAGTGGTCTTGCGACACAGATGCGGTAGTATAACTACGTCGTAACGACGTACTGTTTTGCGCAGGGTCGTTGTTGATTTGTTCAGCACCTGTCCAGGTCGTCGTGGCCACGAACATTGCAGAGTCGTCGTTGACAGTTCCTGGCGTGAAGACTGTGATTGACTTTGCGATGCACCGCCAGAACATTTATGATGATGAGGCAGGGTGGAAAGTGGAAAGCATGACTGAGCTTCCTCTCTGCTTTGCAACTACGTAGCTAGGTGCAGCGAGCCATATGGTTCGCATTCCGGCTCATGGGCGCACGTGCCGAGATGCGACAGCTCAGGTGCGGATGTCCTACTTGGTGACAACGTGGTGCTCCCAGGCATCTCTGGTCCAGCGGAAAGGCCGCACGGGGCGAACAAACCCCGGCAAATACATCTGCTTCGTCACACAAAGCCTTTTCCAAGAGCTGCAAGACTTCGACAAGAGTGGTGTCCAAAGGTCCTCACTTACAAAAGTCGCATTGCAGGCCGCACACTTGGCAGACCAGCTCTCCGTAGAGTCTGTTCGGGCAGGACTGCCGGTATGCAGGAAGGGTGCTGAGAGAACATCGAGGCAAGATATCGTCACCTATTTCGATGGAGGCAGGGGCCTTTGGAGGATCTCTGGCGTAGATGGATTCTATGCGGCCCGTGAGGAAGATCTGGAGCTGTTGCCCCTAAAAATCTCCAACGTCCTCTGGCTCTTGCCTGATCCACCAGGTGACACCCGCATTGAGTACGCGAAACAAGAGCTGCAGGACATGGGGCTTTTGACCTTGGCTGGCGATCGTCCGACCACTTTGGGTGTGGCTTGCTTGAAGCTTCCCATAGACGTGCCCTTGGCACGCTTGGCGGTCTTGGCTTGGGTCTGTGATTTGGGTGTGCACGGTGCCATCCTGGCTTCGGCCTTGTCGTTGCCTCAGTGTGACTTGATGTCGAGCCCCTACAATCACCTCACGGAGCTCTGGGAGAAGGAGTTGCAGCAATTGAAACAAGGCGTGGATGCACGCCGGAAGCTGGATGAAGGTCGCCTCTCCGAGCCGTTGATTCTGCATTCGCTGTGTAGCCAATGGCTGCTGGATGGCAACTGTGAACTGGGAAGAGTGCCGCATGCCCTCCTGCAGCGCCTCGACATGGAGGTCCATCATCGGCTTTGGTCCCAGTTCACCACCAAGCTTGTGGAGCTGCTCCAGTCCATGTCGAGCCTCTGCTGCAGCTGCGTACACGCTGCTATGTTGTGTCTGCCTGGTGGTTATCAAAGAACGTGCGGTTTCTGATGCCCTCGCCTCTGCTAGGAGATTCCTTCCAAGAAGCGACCCTCAACGCGATAGAATTCAGACCATCAACGATGTGGCTTCTGGGAGCTCTGGCAGTCACGGCACAGACGATGTTAGGAGGGCCACTCCACATGAAATCAGAATGTATTCCGGAGAAGTTTGTTGAATGAAGTTCATTATTGACAGGCAGAACGTCGAGATGCATTTCTACCTCCCTAGCTCGAGCTTCCTTGAAATCGGAGAAAACGCTCTAGTGACGAGAGTGTTTAAAGATTTAGCTCTTTAGGATGGCTTGACATGAGGCTTTGCAGATGGACTCTGCTCTTCTGGATGACCGGCTGCTTGCACTGCTTACATTCGCAATGGCACCAACTGGGTTTCTAGCAGTTGGGCAAAGCCCGGGCATTTATGATTTGGGGGAGTCTTACAAGCACTTCAAGTGCCCTGGAGGCATAAGAAAACTAAACTAGTGGTGTTTTTCTACTTGACAAGACTTTAGCTTAACCTTTGTTGAGAAGACCTTTTCGTTGCCCCAGCCTGACTTCATGCAAAGGAAGACAGTCAAAGAGAAAAGTACAAGCGAGGCTGCAGCTTTATGGTGGCCGGCAGTGCCGGACAAGGGTTTTGCGACTCGAGGAATGGCGAGCCGCAATGTGGACACCATCGCCGCAGCTGCGAGATGTATGAAGCCCCTATGGACCGAAGAGTATGCACCTGGCAGCAAAGTGGAGGCAACAACCGTCTGCTTCTGGTCCGACCCAACCGGGCGAACCGATGAGATGCCGGCGGATGCCCAGCTGCTCTATCGAATTTGTGGGCCATACCGTGGGAAGCAGACGACCATCAAAACGAGTACCTCCGAGGTCGTTGTTGTGCCGCCGGAGCACCCAGGAAGCTACAACTGGTACATGCCAGCACGGAATGGCGATGGTTTGCGGGAAGTTGGGGTGAACTGGAAAGCACCTGCATTCTCCCTCATTCATCCAGAGCAGCCGGGCACGAGAAAGAGGTTAGGAAAGTGTCGGCCAAAGCGTTTTTTAGTGGCTTCTGGAGCTGAGTACCACACGGAGAAAGGCAAGAGAGAGTTTCTGATGCGCGGGACCTCCGTGCTGCCTGATACAAAAGGAGGACGGAAGGCCTTCATGTGGCTTCTGGCCAGCGGCATGCCGCTGGAAGCCGAGATGGTGGCCCTGGCAGCGCCGACAGTTCAGCAGAACGAATTTGAGGTCCGCGGGCTGTGGATGTGGAAGAGGGCATTTCGTTTCCCCGACGACGCACTCATGTCCGCGAGCGATTTACGCAATGTGAACGAGTTTCGTAAGGCCCTTTTCGAGCTGCAGCGAAGTAAGCCACACCGCCTAGCGGGAGAGTGGGTCGAGAGGACACAACAAAAGGATGGCACTGTGCGAAAATACTTCATCGAGTCTTGGCTCAAGCAAAGCCACGGGATGCGGCTCTTGTTCTGCGCGTCTGAGTCCTGCCGTCTAGCCTGATCAGCTGCATGAAGGAATGCCTGGACCCCAACTCCGAGCCCAGTTCATTGGACACCTCTAGGAAGATCTCGGACGACGAGGAAGTGCTGTACATCTGTAGCGAGAAGGGCAAAGGACCGAAAAGCATCATTGAGAACGTGTGAGGGTATTGCACGAGACACCACTTGTCTAGGTGAGGAACGCTCACGATGACATCCGTTTATGACTTGATAGGTGTCACCCTTCGTGGCGCTGCGGGTGGTTCTCGCTGGATGGCGACGGAGAGAGTTTATGTGGAAGAGTCACAGCCTCTCCGCACAGGAACAATAAAGCACATAGGACAGAGGCCTTATGATTCTCTCAGCAAGGAAGCAGACAGGCGCGAGGGCATCACCTTCAAGAAGTAAGAGCCAGCTACCAGCTACCTTCAGCTGCATTAGGGATGACACATTGATTGATCGTCAGCCAAGGGACGGAGGATTGAGATGGCAGAGCGGAGTGGTTTGGGAGCGAGGAATCGGAAGTACCGATGAAACACCGCTGCTGGAGGCATGTGGCTGGTCCTGGCTGATGCAGTCACAACACATGTCCTGAACCCGTGAACCCTTCCTTCACTTTGCTGAAGGTGTGCTCCAAGCAGCGTGTGAATGCCGTATGCGACGCTGCTTCGAAGCTAGTGAAGGCTCCTGGATGCTCTCGGTGCAGCCGTAAAACATGTAAACCATACGTATAGCATTTGGGCCCGCCGCACGTGCCGAGGCTTCGAACGCTACAGGACGTCCACGGTCTCCGTTTCCACAGAGGCTGGTGCCACTGATGTCAACTTGTGCTGCTGGACACCGCCATCCTTTGCCCCTCGGCTGAAAGCGGTCTTCCGAGCCAGCCTCACCCTTTTAAAAAGGGCCGGATGTGAGCGTAACAGCTTCCGTTAGCCTCCTTGGGAACCCTAGCAAAAGTTGAGGATGCCCCTTGACCTGGAAATGGTTGATTCTCTAATTGCGAAATTCAAGAAGATCGCCGATGAGGAGGGAAGCGATGACTTCTGGTCGGAGGACAGCTGTTTGGTGCTGCACTGACAGCCTTCAGTCGCTAGCCTACACTTGCTTTTCTTGTCAGGAGGAAGATGACACCATGGAGAATGACGATGACGAGCCTTACATGGATGCTTTACTGCACTGGGATTTGCAGTGGTTGAAGCAGTCTCTCCACAAGTTTGTTCAGTTTGTAACCACTGGAAGGCCTATCGGACCCAGTCGGGGGCTCTTGGACGACTTGCTGTTCGTGGGGTTTGTTTTGTCAAGTCTAATTTTAGATCACAGATCAACTCAGTCTTGGGCTCCTGGCATGTTCCTTGCTTTCGTTTACGGGCAAGGATAGATCCCTCGAGCAGATCAACGAGGACAGAGAGAGAAGTCCACCTCAGAGAAAGAACCTGTCTAAGTCACTGCCTCCGCTCCGGTCCAGGAGTTCATGTGGGACTTGGCTTATCGGGAAGACTTCAAGCCCGATGTCGCATTGCGACTGGTCGAGAATGCGCTTGCTTTCCCAACGGCCACCGTGTGCTGCGTTTGCGATCGAGAAGGCCGGGGCAAATACATTCATCGAAAACGCTTCGCATCGTCCCCCACACCCCTGCGGGAGAGAGGGCAGGCAAAGAGCCACATGCGATCAAGATCAAGATCAGAAGTGTCCCCACGCACCGTCCAGACAAAAAACCCAAGCTCGGACTTGGGGGGGGGGCGGGTATGTTGGAGCCGTGAAGGGGTGGAACCTGTCGCATGTTGTGGATGGGATGTAGAGTTATCTGGAGTGGGCATGGGATCTGTGTGAAAACCTCTGCCTGATTCTGCCGCGGTCCAAACGAATTATGGGAGCACAGTGAAGTGAGATGCCACTGGGTCGTCCCGCAAAGCGTGAGCGGTGCATCGGAGCAGGAAAGGAATTCTCGAAGCAGCAGCTGCGTCAGCCGCCCGGCAAGCGGACATGCAAGGAGCATGGCAAGCTTTCGAGTGTTCTGCAGACAGTCGGAGACTCTGCCGCAGTTCTGCCCTTCAAGTGCCTGCTCCAGGACTGCGTTGACAAACAGCAAAACAAGTCGTATTTGCCGCCGCAAAAAGAGATCAAGAAGAAGTTTGCAGGCCAACTGTGCGCAGCATGACAGTAGTCGAGGGCCGCACCAGGGAAGTGACGGGATATGACTTTCCATACCTCTGCGATGTTGGCATTGCAGGCCCGATGAACCAGCCCCCGGCACTTGCAGCAGCTAATGCAACTGCAACCAAGAAATGCCGCTCGTTGCATCTCAGGCATGCATTGAGGTGGTGATATTGCTGACGTCCATCATGCTATGCACGAAGTCACAACGACTGAGGTTCTACCTGCGGAATTGCGGTGACCGCGAGCAACTGCAGTGGCTCGCAGTTGATCAAACCAGCGAGCAAGCGGAAATGCAATAACTGCATAGCAAGTGGCCGATGACTTGGGAGATGCATGCGCGGAATGGTGACGGATGCGATTGATGTTTAGCGTTCCGTTACGGTGTCAAGACCGCAAACTGCTTGGATATTCGGAACTTTATGGCAGATAATTACTTTACTAGAGCTCATATCTTGGTCTGTGTGGCCAGAGATGTCGATCCGGCAGATCCATGCCTTTGGACAGTCTGACGACTGCTCCGTTTCTGAGGTAGCTTGAAGGTTGTACAGCAACCGTTATAGCCGCTGGCCCAAGAAAGGTGTGCCCTATTGGGTGAGCAGGATGTTGGCTGCAGAAGATTCAAAAAGTATTGCTGGGAGCCTCAGGGGTGCTCCCGGAATGGTTCTTGGGAACCTAAGATGCGCGGTGGTCTTTTTCTTTGCTGGCCAGCGTCATACCGGCGTCGCATGCACCTACAGTGGTCAATAGTTCGTAGACGTACTGGCCTCTTTGAGCATGGTGTGTGTTTGTGTGTCTTTTGATGTTCTATTTGGCATGTGTTCCGCAATCTTTTATACGAGGATGTTTGTTCAAAGAGGATGCTAAAGCCAAAGTATACACACGTCTTCATTCCCTTTGTTCATGTCACCGCCCGGTCAGGTGAGGCTGGCGAGGAGCCTTGCTGTACTCTCATTGCAGTTGAAAGCTGGACAAAATGGGCCAATCCTGCTGTTCATTCTACACTGTGAGGAAGTGGTTGCCACGCCTGCTTCTTTGTCCCCGATCTCAGCTCCATGGATATTGCTCGCAAAAGGGATACCTTCGGTCCGTGTTTCAAGGAGCCTGTCGACATCTGTCGACACTCCCTTGAGTACTCTGGATTGCTTTATGGGGTGATGCCAACTGTCGTCACCCTGTCGTCACTCAGGCTTTCCGTCCCGCTGACTGCTTCCTTGCTAGGCAAGCAAAGGGCCATGTGCCAGAATCCTGCAATCTCAAGAACTTCAACTGGCTGCTCCTGATTGCGCTGGTGTGCATCGAAATGACATGTCCAAGTTTGCATGCTCGCGTGCGGCAAGCTGCCAGGCCTGCGGCCGAGCACGGCCCCAGACATTCCCGCCGGACTTCGGTACACCTGGCCCGAGGCACGCATCAGGAATGAACCAGGGCGGGAGCTCAGGGCCCAGACTGGAGCAGCCCCGTTTCAGGTGCTGCTGCAGCGAGGCGAAGTTTGCCTTGCAGACTTCGCAGAGGAGGCACGGCCACGCACATATGATCATCAGTAAAGACTGCTCCCTGAGTGCCCATGCGTCGACAAATTGAGATGGGATGAGAGGAGATGAGATGAGATGATGAGAGGCAGACCAGCTTTGTATCGAAAGTTTTGCTCTGAGCTCTAGTCCACCCCTGAGAATGGTGGTTGTTTGAATGCCGCCCAGATGATGCATGCGTACAACCGTTTTAAGTTTCAGGTTTGTGACGATGCTACTAGGTAGATACCTTTCAGCTAGTCATGCCCGCCACACCAGGTGAAGCCTAACGCCTGCCTGCAGTGGGCAAGTGCCTGGCCAAAGCTGCTTTGGTGCCTGCCCTAGGGTGTCAGGAACTTGAGACCGTCAACGCCTTGTCATCCTTGAGTAAGTCTGAGCCAGTGCGGGGGCTGTCGCGCTGGCTTCCTTTCCACCTGGCGATGCACGGCATAGCAAAAGCCATGGAGAGGACGAGAGCTGGCTTGCAATCGGCAGGAGGTGTCGTGACTTGCCAGGTACATCGGAGCTGCAGACGCGCGGCTTACTTCCTTCTTGCTTGCCCACAACCTGGCATTTGCCACTGCATGTGGCGGAAGTGAAGAGTCAGCGCGTGACGAGGTCTTGATCATCGAGCTTTCGAAGGCCACCAAACCTGGAGGCAGCTAAAGCCATCGTTTCCTCGCCGATTCTGGCCGGATCTTTCTCGATGCCAGGCCTGCATGCCGGGAGCCCGGGAGTTCGAGCTCATGGCACATGCAGAGTGAGGTTTGTTTCATTCCCTGCCCTTGTTGGCGGCTGCTCGTGCTGAGGACAGGATTTTGGCCCCTGCGCTCCCTCTTCTGGTGCCTTTTTTTGCCGGAATGCCAGGCAGGTATACATGCTGAAGGCCAGCATATCTGGTGGAGGGATGGTGAGCCAGGAAGCCGTGAACAGCCTCCACCGTTGGCGAGGCTGGGGTCGAGCGATTGGACGCAGCCACGTTGCCATTGTCGCCCGCGAGGCTGTCTACCCCCGGTTCGCAGCAATTGGCTGCTTCGGTCCTGCCGCACTTGGGCTAAAAGTCGTCCCGGAAGAAATCACAACTCCAGTCGGACTGAGCTCGCTGTGCCTCGGGGTGGCCCAGGCACTTCCCACGTCTTAAGCCGGCGCTGCTGACTGCCAGGAGCCCACTAAGCACCTCGAAGGTCACAAGAAACATGGCAATAGGTTGTGCCCTGTAACAGTAAAACGGGTCCCGTTCCGTCAAGTCCCAGTCTAGGAAGCGATTTCATGCAATTGAGGCGCACTTACTTTGTGGGAACAATCAATCGGCTCAGGCAGTGCAGGTTTTTGGCCATGTGTAACGCTGGCTGGTTGATGCATTGCTGCTCATGTCTTCTTTGGCTGAAGGCGCAGTAGGACAGACCGGACACTCTAAAACTTTTAGGCAGATATCACGGAGGCTCAAGAGCAACCAAGCTGGCATTGGCTCGGGCCGTGAGGTTCTTGTTGACGTGGTGTGCCGGTGGTCGGAGGCCATGGGCTCCGGTTCCAGCTCCAGTCCAGGCTGTGTTCAAACTCGATGTTTGCGTTTCCGGAGATGCGCAGGTGCAGTTTGTATACTATCCTTACTTGTCATCTCCTTGTCAGCTGGTGCAGTGTGAGTTTTGGCCTGTGCAGGCAGCAAGGGGCTCGGCAGAGATGTGGGAGAGCCCAGAGAGTTTCACATCGAGCCTCGAGCCATCGCGTGCAGAATCACACGCTTACTCGGATGCTCTGTGATTGCCTTGACCTCTTTCCGAGGATGCCGCATCTCAGCCAGGAGTGTTCAGAGCAGCTGCTGGAGGCGCGAGGATGCCTTCGGTCACGCAGCCGGAGTCAAGTCAAGCGGTCGACGAAAGGCTTGCTTGCGCGGGCGCGCCGCGCAGCGGGAAGAGCTGCTGGTGACCCCCGGAATTTTGAAACAGTATAACGGTGCTGTCTGTGTGTACTTGGAGGTACCAAGGCTTCGCGCTGCCATGGCCGTCTTGAAGGTGCATTACAGAAGCACGTCAGGTTACAGTTTATATCACATCATGTGATATCTTCTGTTTCAGTATGCCGGCTGCGTGTGCAAGTCCTGGAAAGCAGGTGTCCCTTCCTTCTTGCCGACTGCCTAGCAGCACGTCCTTGAGTGCAATGGTGTCCAATGTGTGGCTGTCTGGCTTTGGTATCCTCAAATTCTTTACCAGCAATTGCAGAGTTCCTAGAACTCGACAGCCATGTCCGTTTCTGACTTGCCTTTCCCATCGCCACCGCCATGGCCTCCAACGTGGGAGAAGAGACAAGCCTATTTGCACTGGTGGCTTCTACTTTTCATGGCAGGTGTCGGAGCCTTGAAAGCTGCCGGCTTCCTTCGCCACGACCTTTCTCAGATCGTCGGGGTGCTTGAGTTTGTGGGCGGTGCCCTTCTCTTGCCACGATGGTCAACAGTAGCAAACGCTCTTGGCAAGGGTGGCTCTGAGCTGAGCTTGCGGGCAGGCTGCTGGTTCATACTCATGGGCTTGGGCATGATCGTGTCGACTCGCAAGAGGAAGAGCCCCATATGTTGGAGCCAGACAGTTCTGTGCTTGGAGCTGCTTCGTGCCCGTGGCGGAAATGCTTCCGTAGGCATCGGTGTGATGATGCTCCTGGCTGGGACTGCTGCGGGCTGCTTCTTGCAAGAGTTTGTCTTTCTGAAGAAGGCCGCCTGAAAAAGAGGCCCACCTCTGCTTAGGGAGTGCAGGGGCACACAGAGACTGGCTTGAGTGGCTGAAAAGCCCAAGAGCCGAAGAGCCTTCCTCATCCGAAACTAGGCCGAGGGAGAGGAGAAGAACAAGCCCAGTACGTCTTCCTTCATTTGTGGTTGTCGTGTTCCATATGACACTTACTTTCGAGTTTCTGGTATTGGTGGAGTTGTGTAGCATAATGGGAGCTTGATTTTGTTTGGTTGGTCGGCGTTTCTCATGTGGGCTGAGAAGGATGCAATTCTTAAGCGAAGCAGACCTGTCTCCGGCAAAAAGGACCGCAGCGATTTCGTCTGTGCATGTACCTCGGCAGCTGAGACATGTGGCTTGATTGTCGAGATGTTTGAAGGTCGTGCCGGACACACAGCCAACTTCAGATGCGGGCGCAACACTAAGATCATGCGAGCCGCCTCAACACAGGTCGCACAGTATGCAGCAGGCGGTGGTGCCACGCCAACAGTCCTGCGAAGGTGCCGCGAGATGCGAGCAGTGTGCCCTCAAGCTGGCATCAGCCAGGCACCCGATCTTTTCCAAGGCCACAAGACAAGAAACGGACGGCCTTCCTAAGCTTGTCAGCGGGGCAGACAAGCTTATCGGCCGAGGTCATCGCAGCATGGGTGATGGAAGATTTGTGAGCGGACCTCAGGTTTCAATGCAGGTTCCTCCTTCACCTCCGCAACTCTGACTCAGGTGAGGCTTCCTTTAGCCAGGACGCCGCTTCTGCAGCTCGGCTGCTCTTTATGGCTCTTGCGATATCTTTTGATCCTTAAAAGATCGCATGGTCCACCACGGCAGCTCTCGTGGCGATGTTTTCAGGACGCGGCTCTTTTCAAGCCCGTGTGCAAGTTCGCCCCTCAAGGGTGCAGTCTAGACAGACACTGGGACACATCGCAGCATGCATTGCCCCGTTCGCAAGCATCGTTTCGTTGCGGACTTATACTTCTATGTGCAGATAGTCTAACACGTAAAGCACCGGCCGTGTCCGGTCATGGACTGCAGCACTATGGCGCAGGTACAGCTACGACCAGCGCAGAAGACTTGCCTTCCAGAGCCTTGCCGGTTACTAAGTCTGCTGAGGGCTACAGCGACTTGCAGTATAGCGCTAGGGAAGCCAGCTGTCACCTGACATGTTTTCAGGGCATGTCGCGGGTTCGTTCCTCGCCTATCCCCCTTTCGACCCCAGAGAGGCGGTCCTGAGGTTTGTGACCTTGTTAGGCAGAAAGGACACTGCCGAACTCCCTCCTCTCTCACGATCTGGCTCGCACTGTTGTTGCAAGTGAGGATGCTATTTGTAGGGTGAGCGCCGGCAGTTCATGCTCTTCGGAGTGCCCGCCGGGTGATCCCTCACACGTGGCAGTCTCGCTGCGTCAACTTCCTTCCTTGTCCTGTTTTTGCGGCATTCTGCCGTGTGCGTGGCCAGCATAGCTTCTTGATGTCTTCGCTTTCGATGACCTTCCAACTTCGCCATCCAGGTTCTTGTCACGATATGGTTTGAATCTAGCTCGAAGCTCGAAGACCATCATGTCCTCAAGTGAAGATCATTCACCGTAGACGTGTCATGAGAACAGATCTGGGAAATAGTTGTATGTTGTAGGTCCGGCTCACGACCGGTCCTTACGGAGGGTCCTTAGGGTTCAACCTGCGGGCGCTCGAATGCCGGCATTCCACCCGGCACACATTGACATGCAGCCGTTCAGCCAAATCACGGCCAACTTGCGAAGACGGTAGCCAGAGCCGACAAAAAACCTTCCGACCTCATCTCTGAAAGCCCCCAGCCCGGACCACCTCCCAGGTTGAGTTGCGGCTGGCAAGGTCCGAGATCGCCCTGCAAACCCCACACATCTTAAGAGGGCGAAAGTTTGGGCCCTTAGCAGCTCAAGGTAATTGGGTCTGTTTCTATGCAAACACCAGGCAGCGGCATGCAGGCACGACAAGACAGTCCTGCCCTAAATAAGCATACCCTACCCTACTACGGAACGAAGTAAATGTGATGCAGCGTTGAGTCCTCTTCGGCAGCGTTAGGTTGGTCCCATGCCGCCGCGATCCTTAAACAAATACTAAGTCGGACTCGCAGACGTCCAGCGGATGCGAGAGTTCCAGTTCTAGCATGGAGAGTTTGGGGGAAGCCCGTTCAGGATCTCATGTGTTTTGTTCAGGTTTCGATTCTCTGTGCCACAAAGCTGCTTGCTGCAATGCGAGCAAGTCCTTGCAAAGTACTGGTAAGTAGGAGGCAAAGGGGGTAGTGGCAACGGTGAAGTGGAAGTGGCGGTGGTAGTGGTAGTCAGCACGTGGTGCATGAATTAGAGTTTGCTGCGAGGTGCGGAGGGGGGTGTGGTACGGGATGTACTGGGCGATGCGGTGAGGGTGCCGGCAGCGGTAGTGTTCGTAGTGCTAGTGGTAGAAGGCTTGGAAGCCACGGCTCGAAACCTGGGGCCTGGGTTGTGCCGGGTAGTGTAAATCTTTCCGAAAGATCTCCCACCTCTCTCCAGTATCGTGGGTACTTCTACACACCAAAACCAAGACAAAACGAAGCAACAGCAAGTCTTGCGGCCTCTCCTTCCAGGCTGGCTTGTCCTGATACAAAGCCTTGATACACACACACACACACCGGCAGGTACCTGCATTGCGACACACAGCTGTCCCCCCCGCTCACTCACCGATTGGTCAACCATTGCATCGTGGAGCGGCAAGCTTCCTGTCTGCTGTCTGAAGATTCTTTCATTTATTTAGCATACACTCACGCTGCGAGATAGTTTCCTGCCTAGGCCTGGCCAATTGCTTTGCAGGCACGTGAGGGGCAAGCTCCACATTCGATTTCCAGACTCTCAGTCACTTGTTGCTTGACCAGTGACATGAATTTGCATATACCGTTGCCTGTCAGATGTGTATTGCAAACCTGGCTGCGCGGGGACTGTGTTGTCCTTAGACAGCGGGATCTGTTCATCTTCTGATTTAGAAGATGCAAAGATCTTGCGCTGGTGATGGGGCGCAAGGGGCGAGGAACGTGACCGCGAGACCAGGTCCTTCTTCTTTTTGTGTGCTTCGAGGTTGCCGCAAGCCATCCCCTCAGACCGGACTGGTTCAATTGCGGTTCTATCCGGTTGCTTTGTGACAGGCAAGCCGGGCCGGCGGGGCAAGCACGGCGAGTGCAGGCTCCACGTGGGACCAGCGGTCAGCACATGTCACTACGCGGATCGAGCAGAGCTCGCGACATTTCGCGACTCGCCAGGTTGCCACTTCCTTCGAGAGATCTTTGATGTACTGGTCGTTCGTTCGACTCTCGTTTGACTTGTGCATGGACCATAGCGCTGACAGCGAGTCGCAGAGCTACACTTTACAAGGGTCCATTGGCCCCCGTTTTCAGGCAACACCTAGACTCTGGACGGCTCCAGACACACAACTCACGGGATGACAAGGAGCGGTAGTAGTCGATTCTGGAGGCCATGGTGCTGCCGCAATAACTTCCAATGCCTCAGGCCCAGCATCGTCGAAACAGTACGGTACAGACAGAGGCTGCGCGATGTTGCAAGCGTAATGGACTGAGGCCCTGTTGCTTCCGCAGCACCCATTGGTAGGCGGGCTGGCCTGCAACGGCAGCAGAGAGACATGAGGATTGGATCCACGAGCTTTCTACGCTGAGCTTCAAGACTCGTTGGGTTTTGGCGTTGTCAATGCAAATAAGGCAGGTCAGCACACGCCGCCGAGCTCTTCGTCATAGCGACGCTCCCAGACCTGTCTGTTGAGCTCCAGGGCACCTCATCAACGCCGCTCTGATTGTCTTACCACAGGTGTGACAGTCAAACGTCATGCAAACCGGTTCTCTGCCTTCCGATCGGTCTTTGCAGTCTGTGCATGCGTACCATGCCCCATACGCGTACTATAATGTACTGTGTGCATTTCCTGTGTCCTGTGGTGTTGAGTTAGTTAATCTCTCCGTTGGGGTTACAGGATTTGGCATTGCTCTGGTCGGGTGCAGCCTGGTGCCCATTGCTGCCATAACATGCATTGGATGGTTAGCATGCTATATGTAGTGTAGGTACGTCATTATGCTGGTGTAAAGGCATGTGCGCACGTTGGAAAGCAGAATCGGGGCCGAGTCGCAGAACGAGACGCCGGAACCCACGAATGCAGGCGGAATCGGAGAATGGCGGCGACGCGTCAGTGACCGAAAAGCCGTAATCAACTACGATAATGGACAGAGCGAATCAGCAACTGCGGTGTCTGAAGTCTTCGCTGTAGCATTGTTGCATGGTCCCGCAGGGTTCCCTAGGGCGAACTTGTCGTTTTCCGCAAATAGGAACTCTCAAGGTGCACCGCGAACACACTGATGACACGGATGGATGTGCTCCTGTGCATAATTGCTTGCCTGTGTGTGCTGGGTGGTGTTTGAGTGTGCGTATGTGTGCGTGTGCGTGTGTGTGTCTGTGTCTGTGTCTGTGTCTGTGTCTGTGTCTGTGTGTGTGCGCGCTGTGTTTGTGTGTATGTGTGTGTGGCAATCCTGTCTCCAAGGACTTTGAGTCGTACCTTCTTATCTTGAGAACTGTACAGTGCTACGTTAAGCAATCAAAAGCAGGGGGCTGGCAGCCTATTCCGCGATGCCAGCCAACGAAGCTAGCGGAATAGGTGGAAGGCGCTATGGACGCATAGCTCTGTACCTGCAAGAGGTTTCACTCGCTCGTTCTGTCTTGCATTATAATAACAGTATAAGCCTTGAGACCCTGAGGTTCTTTTTGGTTGAGATAGCAACCTTTGCTGTCAGTAGAGAAGTGAAGAATTCTTCAAGGCTTTTTCTAAGAAGTAGGATATCATCGAAGACAAGCATAAAAAGATGAAAAGAAGGCACAAAAAAGCAACAAACGAGAACCGGCTGAGACCGGAGACCCACGTGTGTTCCGGCTGGTAATTCTGACAAAGGGCCAGTCGTGAAGGATACCGCTGGTGTCCCCTCAAAGCATGCCCAACAAGATAGCCGAATTATACCCGACAAAAAGCTCGTTACATTCTGGTGTCAAGCCAGACTTCTTCCAAGTGCCCCAGGCTCTTTAAAGGGTCACGCAATCCCCAGAATACCCCAGCCAATAATCACCCAATTCTGATATGTCTCGTTGAGGTGTATCAGACTATTAACAAAGCTTACCCAAGCGCTGCAGCTCCACATCAAAGAATACCCAAGATCATTTGATTAAATGATTGCCCCAAGCTGATCCAATGTATAGAATCATCTGTGTACAACACCATGCGTGGTGTCCCTAAGCTGATCCTATCAAAAGCTGATCCAAACGCCACACAGTGGCGTCCAAAGCATACCCAAGTCGTCTTCGCCACCCAATAAGCACCCAACGTACGTCGTCTTCAGAATGGAGAGAACTTCATCATCACTCTGGTTGCAATACAACTTACATCGTTATACCGTTCTTCGCGTTCCGTTTCATCGATTCCATTCAATCTGTAGCTTTCGTGCTCAAGACGACGACAGGCAAAGAAGAATAAAGTTTCAGTGATATTTTTCAGACGTTGACACTTCTGTTTGCAGTTGAATGACATCCTTCATAATTCACTTTAACAAACTTGTTACATCTTGTACTTTATTACATTCGCCATGCCATCGGTGCAAATCAATGTATATCGTCCAAATTCGACTTCAAGAAGTAGATCTACTGGCAGAAGACGGAGTAGATCAAATCGAAGGGCGAGGAGTAGATCTGTTCCAAGAAGGAGGGAACGGGATACTAGAAGATCACGTTCTAGACGTCGACATCGGCATCGACGTAGTGATGATCCTCCTCGTTGGATTGGTACGCAAGAACCCCTTTCCATTTGGAGGGGAGCAAGTATGATGCAATCTGTTGCTAGAGAACGCCCCTCTCGCAATGATGGTCATTCTGAGTCATTATAATTCTTTTCAGTTTTGAGGTTTTTGTTGTTTCGGATCGTTCTTGATGTGTTTTGACTTCTAACGGTTTACATTAATAAAGGACAGAATGCAGCTACAACATCAGCGCCGCCTACCTTGCCTCCACAGCCGCCCTCCTTACCTCCACATCCGCCATCCTTTATTCCGCAGTTTCCGCCACTACCGCCAACAAATGCAGTTGCGGTACCTCCTGGATCTTTTGCACCAATTGTTTGCACTATGAACGTATCTAACCCTGTGGATGGTGTTAGTTACGACAGACGTTCCTGCAGTGGGCAAAGAGGAAGATATTCAGTATGAGTTGCAAGAGTCCGAAACAGTTCAGATCCCAATGCCTGCTCCGCTTATGGGTACATTGCCATTAACGTTGCTCAATCCTGCACTTTGGAAGCCTTACCAACTTACTGAGCTCAATACTTATGAGAAAAGACGAACCTTTATTCAGCCACTTTTGGATAGGGCTTTAAAGATTCCTGAGGATCAATTGCAAAGTTTCTGCAAAGAGCTGATTTCTTTAGTGGCAAAGCATTCTCCGATGTTTCCTATGGATTTCAAGACGTTGCAGATTTTTGAATTGGCAATGATGGCCAATGATCTTCAGACTTCGGATGTTATTGAAGATGCTGCAAGCTGGCAAATAGATGGAGTCAACATTTGGTTGTTTCGTCTGAAAGGAATGCCAGGCCCTACCTTTTCTGGTACTCCTCGAGATTCTACCTCGTATTATCATTGGTACCATGCTGGTGGTTTGGAGACAGTTTTTGGAGCATTGGCAACGGGAACGATTCTTCCTTGTTGTTCTGATGGTCTTCAGTTACCGCCGATGATTCCATTGCCAGGTTTCTTTGCAAGAGTTCGAAGAGAAGATTCAGAGACTACTCAAGAGCAACTTTTGCAAGATTGTCGAGATATGCATTCTCATGGCAAGAATGCTCATGGTATTCATTTTTCTGGGGCCTAGGTAACCACATCAAGTTACCTCGAGCTTCTACTTGGCTAGAGCAGTTCACCTCTTTCAAAGCTGGACTAGTCAAAAGCAAGAGCACTGACAAACGTTGGTGCATTAGAGCGGATCTTGGAAAGATTCAGTTTGTTTGCCTGACGTGCAAGCAGTTCGCCTAGGCATAATTCAGTTTCACAGCAAATGCAGAACAGGATGATTGCTGCAAAAGTTGAGGTTGCTTGCGATTGAAGGTTCAATGCTTTTGAGGGCTCAATGCTTGAACTTTTGATACTGTTTGCTTGGAAACCATTCGGAGTTTGTTGTGACGCTTATGGTTCAAAGAATAACTGGTAGCTGCAATGGCCAAGAAGAAGATCCACAAGAAGAAGATCAAACATCAAACATCAAGACATCGATCAAAGCATCAACGTTCCAAGAAAAAGAAGAAGAAGAAGTCTTCGAAGAAAAGAAGAAGAGATTCTACTTCTTCAACATCATCAAGCTCATCCGACTCTTCTTCATCTTCTTCTTCAGCATCAACTTCCTCTACTACCTCCAAGAAAAGATCACCTGAGCCAATAAAAAAGCAGCTAGTGTATCCATCTTGCAGCTCCAAGAGCCCCGTATGTGCTGGTGAAACATATCAGGATCCCAAGGATGGAACCATTATTCGTGTAGTGCGCATTCGCACTAGATCTCGATTAATGGATGCGGTTGATACTGCAAAACAGCAGTGGTCCAAGAAGTCGTTTTGTTGTCTTTGACTCCTCGTGTCGTATTTGCGCTGATTATTGTCGTACCTCTAGGGCTAATCTTTGTTTGTCGGTAATTGGCAGTACGCGCAAAAACGACAAGCCCAATGGACTACTATTCAAGAAAATTGTTAACGACATTCTTCGCAAGCATTGAGGAGGCAGCTAAAAAGAGTGTTCAGGTTCATCGAGCATTCTAACAACGTTGCATACTTCCTGCATTGTTTCCAATCTGAAACAATTCAGTTTCGAGACTGTGTTGATTTTGCTGACATTCGCCCCAATCTCGTTCCATCATGTCGAGCTGGTGGAACAAGTCCGACTACCAGAAGTTCGATTACAAAGGATCATGGAGTTCCGATGACAAGGATAAGAATCATCCTTGGAGCAACAACGACAATTACAAGTACCCCAATGACAGCCGCAAATCGTCTTGGAAGAATTGGCATCAAGAAGATTCTGAAGCAGAAGAATTGAGAAGCCCTCAAGGTAAGCGTAAGCAGAAGCTTTGTCTTCCTGCAGATTTCAAGCCTGATGCCCAGTGCATCGACAGTAGAGAACTTTACGGCCGAAAGTTCTTTAAGCAGGTTCAGCTTACCAATTGGTCCCAAAAGCATGGACTTGCGGGAAGAGAGATTTCGGACTTGAAGCTTCATGAATTGGCATATGGGGGTTGGAACAATTTCTACCTCCGCCATCTTTCGACGGGAGCCTTTACGACTCTTGTGTTCTGTCGTAAAATCAATGAGTCAATGCTAGCCACGGGTCTCTTGTCATCAACTCGTGATTCCAAACGTCGTTGGGATATTGATAGTCTGGCCAGGGAATGTGGCAAACGCCATCCTGATTGCATTCCAGTATCTGCTTCTGCATCTTCAAAAGGTGAAGAAACTAGCAGAGAAATGCAAACCCTTATCAACTTTCTCATCAAGCAGCTTGAGCCTTTAGCAAATGAGGATAAAGACGAGCACATTCGATTGCTAGAGGCTAAGTTTTCGGAAAAGGAAGAGCCAGCATCTTCCAGCGGGTTGCCTGTTGTAGAATCTCCAAGCATGGCGCAGCCCGTAAAACGTCGTCGGATTGCTATCAAGAGTGATCTTACAAAGCATCTTTTCGATATGAGCATTGGCGTCACCGAACGCCCATTGGCATTTGAGGCCCCCTCCAGTCATACAGCCGCCAACATCAAGAAGTGGTGGTCATCCCTTAAAGTCAAGAACATGGAGGGTTTACAGTCAGTACAAAGCCGCGCAGATACAATTCTTGCGGGCTTAAGCATCGAGGAACGTACTGGTCTTCGAGACAGGGCATGTTCTCTGGGCCTGCCAGTATCAGTGGCAATGAAGCTCAAGGATTTGGAATGTTTAAGGGTAGCCCGTTTTGCTCTTTACATGCTGGATTACGGATGTCCAACCATCAGTGCTTCCTTTGAGCTAGCTGATATTCATATTTTTGGTCCTTGGGTCAGTGCGCTTATGGCTATCATTCAAGCTTGTTATTTGCATCAGGTGGATTTCAGTCTTCGTCTTCCTTGCCGAGCAATGGTGGCGTATCTATCCGTCTTGTTGTTTCATAATCATGGATATTATTCACAGGTAAAATCCTGGAAGAAAAGGTTAGAACATCTTGCTCAGGCAACTCTTCAGAGTTTTTCAAGTATGATGCAACGACAGTTTGCAGTGTATGCACTGCTACATGTCAATGCAGAGGTTACTGGACGAAACCAATGGTTGCAAAACAGGACGTTCTACGTGGGCAGTACAATCACTGGTATACACGCCAGACAAGATGCCCGTTGGAGGAAGTATCGATGTTTAGAACAACGACAATTTGTCAATGTGGAGCTGGTTATGCATTATCTTCATTCTCGAGATTTTTTACATGAAGTTGCAATTATTCCTTTGTTTAACTTGGTTAATGCAACTGACACAAGGTCGAAGGAACTTTCGATCATTCAGAATTGGCGACCAATGTACAATCATCCTTGGATCAATCGTCTTCATCCAACATCCACTTTTCGTACTATTACAGCATTGAGCTACACTTCCAAGTCCTCACGATTATGGAAGAAGGTACGGAGAAGACTACAAACCACTGGTATGCTACGGTTTTATTTGTTTTCTGATGTTTCACCTTTCATGGGTTGGGATCTTCTTATGATGCTAGCAGCGGGAGGACAACTAGCCTTTGATGCTTCCCGAAGACTACGATCATCAGAATTTTCTCATTTACACGTGTGTGCTTTTCACCGTTTGGCAAATCATCTTGAGGACCCTCCTCGTACTCGAGTCAAGGCTTTGCTTAAGCAAGTTCTTCAGTTCAGAGGACTTGCTTTACCTCGTCAGTGCAAGCCGTTGGTTATTCAGATGCTGGCACACACTGGTTTCAACACTGCAGTTAAGACATTCCTACGCCAGCAAATGGTGGGACCTAAGGCATTCTTGGTTCCTTTTCATTTGCCTTCCACTCAAGTTGTAGCAGGCAAAGCTGAGTCCATTAAGGACATTCTTTACAATCATTTAAAGCTACAGAAATCTTGGTCCTGGACAATTCCCCCGAGGTGTCCTTGTTCGAATTTTTGTGTACAACATCCTCAACTACAAAAGACCCATGGACATATTGCTTCACCGGCGAGCCTGTTGAATATATCTACAAGACTACGTGAAGTTCTTCGACATTCTGCTTCAACAGGTATCGCCTTCCTTTCGACAGTATCTTGACAGTACTTCCACCAAGATTCAACAATGGATGCACAATAACGGTCTCAACAATTTCAAGGTGGAGGATTGGCAACAGTTTATTGGTGAACAATGGAAGTCTCATGTTCTGGCAGCTTGGGTTACAGTCAAGTCAACAGACCTTAAGTTTCTTCGTTCCGTGCTGCAAGACTTTCTTGTTCATGGTCGGGACCATGCTATCAATGAGATCTTCATCTTCTGCCCGTACATGTACTGGAAAATCCTTCGTACCACATTTGGCGATCAACAAGTCTATCGGTCCATTTCTTTGTCGCCGTCGCAAACAGAGCAGTACCTTTTTCAGCAATCCAAGCAAAGATGGTTGCAGCGGTATCCTTGGGGCATTTCTTCACGAACATCGTCTTTACCAGTGGCATATAGTCTTCTAAAGCAGAAGAAGCAATTTCAAGTTGCACGCCCGATCATTAGCTATAAATTCTTCTTATTCGCGAAGCTCTTTCGAGCAGCTGCAATTGTCTTAGACCTTATCTCTCGAGAAACCCTTCCGCTTAGTTTCGGTTTGCTGACTTTTCCTGCGATGATGAACAACATTATAAGGTTCTTTCAGAATGTTGCCGACGACTGTGAGCTTGTTTGTTTTAACCAAGATTTGGTGGGTTTCTTTACGAGTATTCCAGTTCCCGCATTGTTGCCGCGGTCAATTGGATGTTGCAACAGTTTATGCTGAAGTATGACATCGACCCTACCAAGTATACATTCAGCGTTTCTCTACGCGAGAAAGACAGCAAGCTTAGGGTATGGAAAGGCAAATCTAGAGCTGCTGGTACCCGCATGTATCAGATTTGGTTTCAGGACATCTTACCTATCGTGCGAATTGCTTGCGATTCCAGCTACTTTACGGTACTTGGACGAGTTTTTGCACCACAACGAGGAGCAGCAATTGGGAACCAGATTTCCCCGGTACTGGCTAGCATTAGTGTAGCATACCTCGAACACACTTGGTACATTCACCATGAGGAGTTTCTATCTTCCGTCAAAGAGAAATTCTTTTGCTTCCGGTATGTGGACAACCGCATTGTTCTCATCGACCTTGTACATCACCCTTCATTCCGGCACTTCTTACATGATGACTTCTATCAGTCTCCCGTACAACTTGAAGCAGTCAACACACCTGGAGTACAATGTGAATTCTTGGGCTTTGATATTCAGATTTCCCCAACTTACGCCATTGAGATGATTATGACCAAAGATCGTTGGAGATTTCGGCTGCCGTCTTCTTTGCAATCTGGTTTTCGAAGTACTTCGTTATTNGATGATTATGACCAAAGATCGTTGGAGATTTCGGCTGCCGTCTTCTTTGCAATCTGGTTTTCGAAGTACTTCGTTATTTCAGTCACGGACGGCGAACATTCGGAAGTACGTTTGGCCTCGACGAGATTTTCAGCTGGTTCAGTTGGAGAGTCTTTTCTGCAGTATTTATGGGTCTGAACAAGCTAGTAGGAAGTGAACAATCGTTTCACTTGCACAGGCGCTTTGGTCGCAGCTTAGTCTTTGTTTTGCTAGCATGAGTGGTAATCTCAACTCAGCAATGGAACCACTTTTGGCCCTAGATCGCTGGATTTGTTATACACAAAGTGAACTTCAATCTCTTCGAGCCGACACCATCCAGCAAAAGGAAGAGGAGAAGTCCATACATCGCATTCAGCAGATGCAACTGGATTCTATCCAAAATCAAGTTCGTGATCTTTCTCAACAAACTGCTGAGCTTACTGAGGCAATTACTGAATTGTTCAATCATGTAAAAGACATTCGAGGATCTCTTGCGAGTATCTTACATGACTTCAATCGTCATTTTGATTCTTTACCCGGCAATACTTTGGCCCCCACACAATTTATTCCAAGTCAAAAGACCTCACAGTCAGGATAGATTTGTTTCACAAAGGACGCGGTTTCAAGGTATGGCACCAACAAGAGTTGCGTGTGCAATGTCATTCTCCAGTCTTAGAACGTTGCATGACCTTTGAGCTCTCTGTAATTTCTGCTACTTTCAGTAACGTCTGCAGCTGTTTCAGTCCTCTTTCTGCTTACGAAAGTCAATATGGACAGTTCACGTGAATGTAGCAGATCCCCTGCTAGCTTGGTGTTATGGCGCTGGTGCTGGAAAACATCAGATTCTGGCAGTTGGTACTGGGAATGGTTTCCAGTCACATACAGCTGGATACGCAAGAAAGCATCAATATCCAATTCCGGGAACTTGTCTTCAACTCCGGCTACTACGAACCACGATGCCTCGCCAACATGCAGTGAAGCTTCGCCATCTAGAAAGCGCAAGCGTAGCCGCACTCCCTGAAGGAGGTCAAACAGCTAATCAAAAATTTTGCTAAGCTTTCAAGTGCTTAGCCTGCAACTTTCAGAGCCTGTCGTCATCTACGACACAAGTTTGCAAGCCTATAGTGAGTTCTTGTCTCACATCAACAGATTCAACAATGTCGAAGACAAAGATTTCAGGCAGGGTTCAAGATTGTTGATGCTTGTGAACTTCAGTTGTTGTGTGCTTGCATAATCCTTCCGTTACTTGCTTTGCAAAATTCACAAGGGTTCTCGTAAGCTTCTCTGGCTCAAAGTAACATTCTGATTAACAGTTCGCCATGAAAAGAAAAGCAGCTGATGCCGGCTTACCTTGGGACACCGGCTATATTATTCGTATGGAGGTTTTGGTTAACGATTACGTCACTGGAAATGTGCCGCACATCTTTCATCTTCAGCTCTCTCCAAGAGACAGCATTGACATTGCGAAACGCATGCTGAGTATGCAGATTTGGGAGCAATTCGGAAGGTTTTCCCAACTTTCTACTTATCATCTACGTCAAGGAGGAGAACATCTACGTTTCACAGATTCAGTCATGAGCGCTGCAACATTGGTACCTGTAGTTTTCGTCCGCTCTACCTAATCAAAATGGACTGCGTCACCTTAGTTCTTTGGACTTCAGGGTTGGTTTTCTTCGGCCGTTCTGCTTGAGATCTCTGACTGAATTTGGGAATTTTTCGGTTCTCACCACCAGTTTACCTTTTCGAACTTTTAAAACCGTCATTATCTCTTGATATAGTTGGCTTGTCTAGCTGGTCTGTTGATAACCGGCTGGACCGGGCCCGTGTGTGTGGCAATCCTGTCTCCAAGGACTTTGAGTCGTACCTTCTTATCTTGAGAACTGTACAGTGCTACGTTAAGCAATCAAAAGCAGGGGGCTGGCAGCCTATTCCGTGATGCCAGCCAACGAAGCTAGCGGAATAGGTGGAAGGAGCTATGGACGCATAGCTCTGTACCTGCAAGAGGTTTCACTCGCTCGTTCTGTCTNAGCCTATTCCGTGATGCCAGCCAACGAAGCTAGCGGAATAGGTGGAAGGAGCTATGGACGCATAGCTCTGTACCTGCAAGAGGTTTCACTCGCTCGTTCTGTCTTGCATTATAATAACAGTATAAGCCTTGAGACCCTGAGGTTCTTTTTAGTTGAGATAGCAACCTTTGCTGTCAGTAGAGAAGTGAAGAATTCTTCAAGGCCTTTTCTAAGAAGTAGGATATCATCGAAGACAAGCATAAAAAGATGAAAAGAAGGCACAAAAAGCAACAAACGAGAACCGGCTGAGACCGGAGACCCAAGTGTGTGTCTGTGTGTCTGTGTGTGTGTGTGTCTCTGTGTGTGTCTGTGTGTGTGTGTGTGCAACTCCTGCCCCTAAGGACGTAGGTGTAGGATCAGTGCCTTGCAGCCGCGGAAGTCAGTGCAGAATCTATGTTTTACAGCAGGGGGGTACGGCTCTCTGATGCTACCGTACCCAACGAAGCTATGCGTCAGAGAGGGATGCCAAGCCTGATCAGCTTGGTGTACCTGCAAGAAGGCCGCCCAAAACTGCGCCCCAAAAGATTTGTTGCTTCGTATTTGGCCTGAGAACGAGTCGAAGATACAAGAGATGAAGGAACTTAACACAAACAGCATCCCACGGGATGACTGGTCAGCAAGTGTGCATTCCCGACAGTATTCTGCCAAAGCGCTGTCGGACTCCCGGTCAGCGGGGGGGTTTCTTGGAATATCTGGTACCCCATGAGTACAACTGTCTTGCCTTGGAATATGAGCCTTGAGACCCAACGGCACCACAAGATTCAGGCCCCGATTACCGAGTATACCATTGGAACACCTTTTTCTTGGATCAAGCTCAGCTGAGCACCCTTGGTGATTCCTGGCTGACCACTTCCTGGTGTTTCCTGGCTGGACAGCTCCATGAAAGACCCCAGGTGAAGGAGCTAAGGAGTAGACTTCACAACCATTCAATCATGTAACATTCTTGTTCCACATCCCTGCTTTGTGTCCTGAGCCATGGCAAATTATCATTTTCATTTTCAGCAGCAAGAAGAAGGACATCGAGAGGACGTCCGACCGCCGTCGGCATCATCGTTGGTGCCATTTGTTTCACCGTATGTTGCAATGCCACTTGGAGAGTCAAGCTTTCGTGGTTTTCAGCCTCGAGCCAGACCTACGCAGGCCCCACATGTAACAACTTCGACTACAAGGCCCTCGAGACCCCGCCGTCGTCGACAGTCTTTTAGATCTTGCAGCACTTCAACATGTCGCAGCCGCAGCAGACGACGAAGGAGAGCTCGAAGATCCCGCTCCTCTTCCCCTAGGTCCCACCGTCGCAGAGCAAGATCCCGCAGCCCTTCCCAAAGGTCGCACGGAAGTTACGTCAGTCTGCTTGTAGCTAGAAAAGTGAACGAAGCCGTCTTTCTGCAAGCTTTGCTGACTGTCGTTAGGGAGAAGAAATGGGACCTCGATGATCTAGCTTATCAGTTTTGCAAGGTACAGAATATTGCCGATCCGCCCAAGTCTCACCCTACTTCCGAAGAAGTTAAGGTTCACAAGGCTCAAGCCCTAGCCAAGTTTCTTACTGGTCAGCTCGAGCCTTTTGCTTCGAACATGTCTTCGTCTTCGAATCCTGACAAGCACGAGATTGAATCTCTGCGAGCTCAGCTTGAAGCTGAGAAAACTCGCAACAGCAAGAGTGCCAACAGCTCTCAGCCTGCCAAGCGTCGCCGCTTGTTTGACAAGCAGGAGGCACCGCAACCTTTTGTCATGAAAGAAGACATTGTTGACCGTGCCGTCAACCCCCAGCATCTCGGCGATCGAGTGTTGTTCAACCAAAACTTGGCTGGACACACCAAGCAGGCCATCAACACCTGGATCAAGACTCTAAAGAAGCCGCTTGGTGAAGACAAACACCAAGAACTTGTGAAAGTTATTGCACGTGCTCCCGAGATTCTCAAAGGTCTTCCCAAAGAACACCTTGAACTTTTGCACGACAAATTGTCGCATCTGGGATGCACTGTAGCAATGGCATCGAAGACCAAGGGCCCAGAGATCATCACCGCTTTGCTTGCAGCCACCGCCCTCAGCGATATCTGACTCGGATCAGAATCCGCTGCATTGTATGAGGACAACTCAGCCCTGATTCTACAAGGACTTATGATCTTATTGCACTTTTTCTTGACGTGAGTGATTACATTTCGCTGCGCATTCCTACTCGTGTATTAGCTGCATTCCTTTTTCTACAAGGCATCTCCCGAAGTTGTTCTCCAGCATGTCATATCAGCACCTGGCAACGAAGATTCCATCATTTGCGAGGATTGAGTCTTCAAGAGTTCTCCGATTTGTTTCAGACCGGCAACACCGTCTACGTGATGATCATGCCGCTCACGAAAAAGCGAGGTTGGGATTATCGATGTGGTGCTCTTCTACAGCGTAAACGTTTTTATGTTGGATCCACGTCTGTTTCAGTTCATTCTCGTCAGGATGCACGAAACCGCAAGTACCGTTTGTTCCAGCGTGGAGAGTTCTGCAATGCTGAGCTGATGCTACACTACTTTCGTTCTCGTGGAGGTTTATTTGATGCCGTTATCATCCCACTTCATTGTTTCACCGATCTTCAGCAAGCTCGAGCTACTGAGTATTCTTTTATTCATTCTTGGAAACCACAGTTGAATGCACCATGGGTTGTGAAGCTGAATCCGACTACGACACGATTTGCTCAACCTTTTACAGTTCGATCCTCTTATGGCAGCCCTGGAAAGAGGCTTTGGATGAAGGTCCGTCGACGATTGCATACTCTAGGACTGTTGCATCTGTATCAGAACACCATTCTCGAGCCTATCGACGGCTGGCTGTTGCTTATCAATCTTGCAAATGGAGGTATGAAAGCCTTTCAAACGGAGAAAGGGCGTAGAAGTGCAGAGTTTCATCACCATCAAGTTTATGCACTTTTTCGCCTTTGTAACCTGTTGGATGATCCACCTCAAACTGCAGTTCGCGCCATTCTTCGACGCATACTACAGTTCAGACAGTGTGCCATCCCACGTTCGCCCCGTGCGTTAGTGCTACCTCTTCTTGCGCATCAGCCTTATCAAACAAAGAGCAGTCGAGCGCTGGGTCGCAGACATCATTAACAACACAAAAGATTAAGAAGTGTGTCGCTGGAAAGCATCGTTCACTTCGAGATGTCATCTACAACAACTTTCTATGGCAGAGTCTTGGTCTTAGGAATCGCCACCTTGTTGCAATTGCTCTCAGTTACGACAGCAGCATCCTCATGCAAAGTTTATTGATGGACACTTGGCATCACCTTTGTCGATGATGTCTTTCTCCAGACGGCTTCAACATCTTCTACAGTATTCGATGGATTCTCAACTGTTCCCCAACTTACAATCTTATCTGTCCAGTACATGGGCTGTTGTTGATCGATGGCTACGACATCACAATGTCTTTACAGTGGACTATGAGCAGTGGCGTCGTTTTGTTTTGCAAGAATGGCCTCAGCATAAATCTGAATCTTTTCATCGTCTGAAGTATAAGGATGCTAGTTTCATCAAAGAGTCCCTTGCGGGACTGTTCATTCACGGTCGAGATCATGCGATCACCCATGGCCATGCCTTGGGCCAGCGTTTGGTTTGGGAGACATACAAAGCAACTTTCGGCGACACCAATGTCTATGAACAACTCCCAATGCAGCCATCTCAGGCTGAAGTCTTTCTGCGCAATACCATGTCTAGGCCGGTTTTGCGACGATACAAGTGGGGCGTTAATGCACGCACTTCTAGTTTGCCCATCGCCTACGTTCTTCTCAAACAGAAGAATCAGAAGGACTTCAAAGCTGCTCGTCCCATCATCTCTTATATCCATTTCCTGTATGCCAAGCTATTCCGCGCCACGGCTATTGCTTTGGATCTCATCCTTCGCAGCGTTTGCCCGCGTTCGTTTGGTCTTGACACCTTGCCCAGCATTTTGCAGAAGATGACTGTATTTCTTCAACAACTTCCCGATGATGCCGACCCCGTTGTTTACAATCAAGATTCAGTTGGCTTCTTCACGTCCATCCCTGTTTTCCGCATTCTTAATGCAGTGCGTTGGGCAGTTGCAGAATACCGTCTTATTAAGAATGTGGACGTGGACCCCACGTCGTTTTCTGTCAATCTACAAGAACAGGATACCAAACTTCGTATCTGGAAGCGACGACCACGGAAAGCGGCAAAGCGCACAGTGTTGGTACATCTTTCGGATATCGTCGATATCTGTGAACTTAGTTGTTTACAGTCATGCATAAGGTCTTTCGTCAGTGTCGAGGTGCAACAATTGGGTGTCAGATTTCCCCAATGCTTGCTGGTCTTACTGTTTCAATTGAGGAAGAGATCTATGTACGACACTTGCATCACTTCTTCTGCGAAAACAAAGAGCTGTTCTTTTGCACTCGGTACGTTGACAATCGACTTGTTGTGGTATCCCGACGGCTTCTTCAAGATCAACGGCTACTCCATTTTCTGAATAACAACTTTTATCAGGCCCCTGCGAACTTGAACATGTTACCAACAAGGATGCCACTGAAGAGTTCCTTGGCTTTGACCTTCAGCTCCAGCATCATCGTTTACAGTTGATACTTCGTCCTGAACGATGGAGAATCCGTGAGCCTAACAGCGCTGGTCCTGAGCGACATCGAACCGCTGCATTTCATTGTGCACGCTTGCATATTGAGAGACATGTTTGGCCACCCAGTGTCCGTGAACGCCAGCTTGTACAGCTCCGGCAGCATTTTGCTAAAGCCGGATATCACTCTTTGTAAGTCGTTGACTGAAAAAAGGCTGTTCCATTCTAGCGCTCTGCACTTGTTGTTTCGCGTTTCGTGCTTCAGTGTCACCATCCTACAGCTAGTTTGGGCTCGTTGCAATGTAGCACCCTCATGTCTGCTGCCATGCGCTCCGATACGTTGGGATCAGCGTGCGATCCTTTGCTACCGTTGAACAGATGGATTCATTACACCCAAACTGAACTTCAAAATGTTCGCGCAGATTTACTTCATCATCGTGAAGAGGAATTGGCAGTTCGACGTCTACAGCAGTCTCAGCTTGACTCTTTGCAAGCGCAGATCCGAGAGTTGGCCCAGCAGCCAATTGAGTTTTCTGAACAAATGGCAGAGGTAGCCAACGCTGTAACAGACATGTTTCACCAACTAGGAGTTCTTCGCAGCACGTTTAATCAAGCCACGAACGATGTGCTACGTGTTGGCGGTTGCACAACCAGAGGATGTGCAGATTCCATAGATGCAAGTCAGACTTGTTACCCGAAGCATCGATAAAAACAGAGCACTATGTCGTGTATCAGCATCCTGCACTGCCACCGCCTGTTTCTGTTTTCAGTCCTGGGCTCGAGAGTAGTGTTGCGTCGTTCAACATGAAACGGAAAGCCGCTGAAGCGTCTTTGCATTGGGATCTTCAAAACTACATCATCAGGTTCGACGTGGTGATTCGCGACCCGGTGTACACTAACGGCCAGACTCAGTTCTACCATCTTCAATTGAGTCATCGAGACACCATTGACAATGCCAAGTACCTCTTGAGCCAACAAGTATGGGAGCGCAATGGACGCTATCTAAAACCGTCATGGTACCAGCTTGAGCAGTTAGGTAGGCGTTCACTGTGGTTTCACCCAGTCAGTAATGGCAGCCTCAACATTAGCACCGATCCCTGTTGTTCGTACTGCTGCGTGAAAATAGTCTACCGGCTGAGACCGGTGTTGTGTGTGTGCAACTCCTGTCCCTAAGGATGTAGGTGTAGGATCAGTGCCTTGCAGCCGCGGAAGTCAGTGCAGAATCTTTTTTTACAGCAGGGGGGCACGGCTCTCTGATGCTACCGTACCCAACGAAGCTATGCATCAGAGAGGGATGCCAAGCCTGATCAGCTTGGTGTACCTTACAAAAAGGCCGCCCAAAACTGCACCCGAAAAGATTTGTTGCTTCGTATTTGGCCTGAGAATGAGTCGAAGATACAAGAGATGAAGGAACTTAACACAAACAGCATCCCACGGGATGACTGGTCAGCAAGTGTGTGTCTCTGTGTGTGTGTGTCTCTCCGTGTGTGTGTGTGTGTCTGCGCGTGTGTCTGTGTGTGTGTGTGTCTGTGTCTCTGTGTGTGTGTGGGGAACCCAAACTACAACGGGAGTGCAGCTAGATGCTTCGCATGAGTTATTCACATACAGCAGGGGAAACCAACACCCAGGATCACAAGTACTGGGGTCCCTGCCCCCGCTGAGGGTAGTCTCAGCGGANCAACGGGAGTGCAGCTAGATGCTTCGCATGAGTTATTCACATACAGCAGGGGAAACCAACACCCAGGATCACAAGTACTGGGGTCCCTGCCCCCGCTGAGGGTAGTCTCAGCGGAGGAGCGGAGGAGGGTCATTGTTAAACATCAGTAGGGAAATCTGAGCTTATTGAGGGACCCCCATCAAAGCTTTGTTTTTTGATGTCTCAGCTGAGTTCTGAACTCACTGCTGAGTTGATATCACTTCTGAGAACACATTACCAGGGTAGCCTGGGTGTTCAAACGTGAATGGGCATGGCCTTCCGTCACGGCGCCATTACCGCTGCTCTCGAGGCAGTATTACCTTGAGCATCAGAGCCCCGAGTGGGACGAAGAGACACTTGGCTAGGTTCCAACAGGCCCAAAACCTAACAGATCGGAAAGTCTCAGCTGAGCGGGGAAGTCTATTGAGCTTAAGTGAACCTGATTTCTGTGGAGACGCTGATCGTGAGTGCCAAATTGATGTCCCTGTTCAGAAACATGTTGAGACATGTCAACCTGTTTTTGTTTTTTGAAGTTTAAGTTTTAGGGTATTTTTAGTTTTTTGTTTTTTGAAGTTTAAGTTTTAGGGTCTGTTATATCTACTTCCATGCAAATCCTGACAGCCAACGAGCTGCAGCCACAACCACCATGTCCTACCAATACAATGTCGGGCTCACAAGCGCCGGGCCCTACCAGTTCGGCGTCGGGCTTGCTAGCGCCAGGCTCTACCAGTTTAGGATCGGGCTTATATGCAGCGTGTCCTACCAGTTCGGTGTCGGGCTTACAGGCAACGCGTTTTACAAGTACAACGTCGAGTTTGCAAGCAGGCTGTGCTACCACATCATCGAGCGCCGATGTGAGTGCTCCTACAGGTGCTGGTCATGTTTCTAGCACCATGNAGGCAACGCGTTTTACAAGTACAACGTCGAGTTTGCAAGCAGGCTGTGCTACCACATCATCGAGCGCCGATGTGAGTGCTCCTACAGGTGCTGGTCATGTTTCTAGCACCATGTCCTACCAGTACGGTATCGGGCTCACAATCGCCGGGCCCTACCAGTTCGGTGTCGGGCTTGCTAGCGCCAGGCTCTACCAGTTTGAGATCGGACTTATATGCAGCTACCAGTTCGGTGTCGGGCTTACGGGCAACGGGACCTACAAGTACAACGTCGAGTTTGCAAGCAGGCTGTGCTACCACATCATCGAGCGCCGATGTGAGTGCTTCTACAGGTTCTGGTCATGTTTCCACAACGCCTAGCTTCCAGCCTAACATCCGGCTAATGTGCTTATGTCTCCTCAATGAGGTGTCTGTGTGTGTGTGTGGGGAACCCAGACTACAACGGGAGTGCAGCTAGATGCTTCGCATGAGTTATTCACATACAGCAGGGGAAACCAACACCCAGGATCACAAGTACTGGGGTCCCTGCCCCCGCTGAGGGTAGTCTCAGCGGANCAACGGGAGTGCAGCTAGATGCTTCGCATGAGTTATTCACATACAGCAGGGGAAACCAACACCCAGGATCACAAGTACTGGGGTCCCTGCCCCCGCTGAGGGTAGTCTCAGCGGAGGAGGGGGCATAGGTGAGTGACCTGCTTAGGCTGTTTTTTCCTGAATTTTTCATTATTAAACATCAGCAAGGAAATCTGAGCCTGTTGAGGGACCCCCATCAAAGCTTTGTTTTTTGATGTCTCAGCTGAGTTCTGAACTCACTGCTGAGTTGATATCACTTCTGAGAACACATTACCAGGGTAGCCTGTGTGTTCAAGTGTGTGTGTCTGTGTGTATCTGTGTGTGTGTCTGTGTGTGTATCTGTCTGTGTCTGCGTTGCTTCCCCGTCGCCACCACCTCCACTGCCGGCGGCAGCGGCCATGATAGTCACTGTAGTCATGCTCATGCTCGCTCACCAACGGTGTTATCGTTAAGTTCACATCTTCTCCAGTGTGTTTGAGCAGCGGGGCTCAGGCATGGATGCGCGTTTCGATCGTTCCAAGAGAGTCGTGCTACGAGCTGTTGGCCCGATCCTGAACCGATTCTCTGATGACAGCGGTTAAAGCGCATGCAGCATTATGCAGCGCATGAACTTCATGAGCAGAACTGCCACATCACAGCTTGAGGTCAAGCTGCCGTGCGCTTAGGCCCATTGTTGGGTGCCTGCTGCACCCAGTTCAAGCAGAAGTGCGGAACGGCAGAACCTGAGCTGCCTGGCTGCTTAGGTGCACACAGCATTTGCTGGAGCTAGTGGCAACAAAAAGCACGGTGATTCAAGGCACCTGCACTCTCAACACCCACATCGCACCTTGATCAGTCCGGTCTCTGCTTCCCCACGTATTCGTTTGACTCTTTGGTCTTTGGACTTTTGATGCGTCCCGGGTCTGCGCTGCACTCGAAGGCGATGGCTTCATTCCAACTGCTTTGGCACGCGCCTAAGGATGGTTCCAACTTCTGCTCATGCCGGTTTGTTTGTGTCTACAGTGCAAGCAACGTCACCTGTGTGTGCACCAGAGAGTTGGGGGCAGGTCTTGGTGGAGGCTATCCGGTACCGCAACGCTCACTCTCTCAGAACCACCGACTGGGGCCCCTCGGCATCTGTCAGGTACCGCTTGTGCACAGCACGGCTTCATCTGACAGGGCATCGCTCTGCACCATAGACCAGCACTTGTGTGCCAAAGCTTTTGAGTATTTCTGGCTCCAATCACTGCAACACAACTGCTCGTTCCTGTGCGAAATCGTGACATTCGATATCTGCTAGTTTGTACTGTTTTATGTGTGCTCAGGATCTTTCACCACCCAGAGTTCTGTTTGCGTCAATCTCAGTGCTTGTTGTCTTGAGAAGTCATGCCAAGGTCAACTGGAGATCGGGAATCTTCTGGGCACGAGGCCGTCGAAGTGCCGTTCCGTAGGACGTGGCATGAACGAACGCATCATGTGCCGTCTCCCAACCCCTCCGCAGGCCCTTCGCAGACCCTGTTAGCCTATCCCTTTCTGAGTGGAGAGAGCACTGCGCGGGCGCCGCCATGGCGGGGGCCGTTCAGCCCATGCGGCCGCGGCGCTTCCTCCGCCTCCTCGGCTTCGTCCACTTAGACTTCCTCGTCCTCTTCTTCGCGATCCTGCCGACTTCTGCCTCCGACGCGTCGCTGCAGGAGCTCCTGGAGGCCAGAGGGCAGCGCGCATTTCCTAGAACGGAGACAGGGACGGGAGGGGCCAGGGGACAGGGACACGGCACATGCGGAGGATGTCCGGCGCTTCATCCCGGAAAGCACAGCCAAGAGTGCCGAGCTGCCGCGGCGAAGTCCACCTCAGCGACAGAGCAAGATCGACCATGTCGTGGCTCCGAGACTGCATTCTAGAAGCAACATGAAACTATGCATCATTGCGTTCGTTGCTGCTGCGCACTTTTGTCTCTGCGATCGACCTGCAGATTGACTTTGTAATTAATAGGCCAGGGTGGGATCTGGCTGTACCTGCATTTGCTTTGTGCCTTTCTACCCAGGTACTGTACATGGAGAACCATGCTGCAGACAACTTCTTCGGCTGCATGGACCTTCCAGGGTTTGATGGTATCAGAGGTCATCGCATTCCAGCGGATCCTGCGGATCCATCCAAGGGCTTCATCAATATCACATGTGGAGCTGCACCGTACGTTTGCACCCAAGGACCAAGCTATGCAACCTTCAATGGTAAGTTTGCCAAAGACGGCAATCCGCACAAGTACCCATACTCGCAACAAAGCGACAGCTACTCTGCTTGGTGGGGAGCTGCGGAGAATGGCACAGCTGTCACGATGTTCGCGCCAGAGCAGGTGCCGGTCAAGGCAGCGATTGCCCGCAATTTCGGGGTCTTCAATAAGCTCTTCACAGCCGTGCCTTCGGCAAGTAGTCCGAACCACCTGTTCACGCAGTCGGCGACCAGCTGCGGCATGACTTCCAATGTGCTGTGGAAGCAGTGCGGAGGGAACGGCACATATTTCCCGCAACCAACAATATATGATTCTTTGCGGTTGCACAATGTCAGCTTCAGCTTCTTCATGAATAGCACTTGCGGCTTGGATGGAAAGCCCTGCCATGGCGAAGATCCACACGATCCCGACGCCGGCTCAGCAATTTCCACACCCGATGTTGCGATGATTGGAGTTGCACGGCATAAAGATCGCTTCATGAGCCAAGAGATTTTTTACCAGCAAGCTGCCAACGGATCTTTGCCTGCCCTGTCGTGGGTGCTGCCACTTATCCAGGCATGTGACCATCCTTGCCACGACATCGCGAAGGGTGAACGGCTCTTGAAGGACGTATACGAGGCCGTACGTTCTGGCCCTGGCTGGAATCGGACCCTGCTATTTGTGGCATACGATGACGCAGGAGGCTACTACGATCACGTGGTGCCTCCCTTCGAGGGGGTTCCGGCTGACAACTCATCCTGTGTGATCCCAGGTGCACGTCCTGACTGCGGTCCCGAGTTTGACTTTCGTCGGTTGGGACTCCGAACCACTGCTATGCTGATTTCGCCTTGGGTTGCACTTTGGCTGCATATGCAAGAAAGTTTCAATGAAGTGCCAAGGCCCAAAGTGAAGCAGTAAAATGAGTAGAGTTGACGTGTCGAAGACCGAGCATCCGAGGCCAAAGGAGCCGTCTACCAGGAGCCCGAGCGTGGCCCCACAAATACATCCCAGTTTGAGCTGACCTCCGTGCCGGCCACTATCAAAAACTTGTTCAATTTGTCTTTCTTTCTGACACAGCGGGATGCTTGGGCGGGCAGCTTTGACGAGTTGCTCTTAGAGGTCCCGAGATCTGACACGCCCCTGCATCTTCCAGACGCCCCTCTTCCAGCTAGTCCATGGACGCCGCCGCCACCCAGACTTCCTGTAGACACGACCGCTGCGACCCCACAGCACTGCAGCTCCTGGCACGGTCAGGCAGAGGCCCAGTGCAGGGGCCTTGCGCATGCCAATTTAAAGCAGCAGCGAAATATCCGCCTTCTTGCTGACATGCTGAATATTCCGATGCCGAACGTCAGTAAGATGGACTACTTTGCTGCGAACGCATGGCTTCGCTCGAGATGGCGACTGTGGATGAAAGGCAGCCGCACAAGCGTGCCACAGGACGTGGAGATTGTTTAAGGCTGTGCGGCAGACCACAGACTGCACAGCAAAGTTACAAAAGAAAGTCTCGCTGACAACTTGCTTTGGCAGCTGCAGCTCCCGGACTCCTCTCCTGACTCGCAGAGGTTGGCAGGCGGCCCTGACGAAATCCGAACTCTACTCCAACAGGCACGACGGGCAGCAGGCGGACAGTTGGTAGAGGCTCTTATTGGGTCCAAGCTGCGGCAGGTCTTCACAGAAACGTGCTTTTCCACGTCCGAGGCGCGACATTTTGTTGCCGTAGAACGTGTCGTTGCTGCCGTCGTGTCCGTTTTTGTTTTTCCCATCTCCCGGTCGCCGGTGTGTCGGTCCTGTTTCGGCGGCAAGCAAAGATAGAGGCAAGGAAATCCCGGGCGAAATCCACAAATGCATTGTCACAAAAAAGTTTCAAAAGACGAAGACCATCCCAACCCGGATAACTCTTACTGAAGCAGTAGTCTTTTTGACGACACTGTTGCTGCCACCGCAGATAGTACTTCCGCCGCGTGCTTGTGATGGCTGCTTGGTAACCTTAGTAAGGCAGGCGCTGCAGCAAACGACCACATTGCATGAGCCCCAGCCAGGGTTGCTGTGTGAGTGTGTGTGTGTGCGCGCACGTACAAGCATACATTCATGCGTACATACACACGCACAGACAGATTAGGCACTGGACGCACGCACGGTGTGTGCTCGCGAAGACAATGGAGATAAGAAGGGGGTTGAAACAGTGCGTGATAGGAGATGCAAGGAGAGGGAGGGGCAGGCAGGGAGGATACTGCATGGGTGAAAGGCGGGACGGGCTGGGAATTGGGGAGGGAAAGGAACGGGTTATTCATTCGTTTTGGCAGAATTCGGGCGGGGAGTACTCGCAGAAAAAGATGTAGTTACCTGAGGCAGCCACGCTCCCCCTTCTCTGAGATGGTTGACGTCCGCCGCAAGGTCCGATGTCTCTCAGACCTGTACTGTTAGATACTGTTAGCGCTTCAGCAGTGTCGCACCATGCTGCAAACACGAGGAATCGTCTCCGAAGAGCAGCAGACCCCTAAGAGTCATTCGGGCAGCCTGCAGGAGCGGACTCCTAGTCCCTGCGTCGCCTCGGAAGTTTTTGCAGGGTTGCATCGAAGCAAGTGTGGACCTCTAGAGACGGACAGGACCACTGGGCCATTCACGGTCTGACCTGACAAGCAGGCCTCCTAGACCTGAAAGTGTTTCTCAGCCAGAAAACGGAAAACGTGCGCATCTGATGTTGCCGTCAGCATGTCGGGACATCACAGCTGACCAGTGTATGGACTTGCAAATTCCACGTACAGTAGTGGGTCTCATGCATAAAATTCGGTTTCCCGATTTCAGGTTTCCCGACTTTCACCCTTTCATGCTATCATTCAGAGCAGACGTGGAGAAGAGCCAAGAAATCCGCATCCTCTGGATAGTAATGACCGGTAGGAAGCTATAGAGAGCCTTCCTTGATCTGATATCTGATAACAAGCAGGCAGGATTGTGAAGCGCCTTGCATCAGCGGTTGACGGCTCTACGAATTAGTACTGCTCACTGACTCGCTGGTCGTGATGTCCGATCATTCATGACCAAACAGGAAACCCCAAGGGTTGTATTGCAAGCTCCAGTGTTTCGAGTCCTTCTTTTCGGCCTTGTTGTGAATTCTGTGACTTTCTACTGTCCAAGTGGGCACAGGGAGCCGCTGAGGGCGATCGATTCTGTTGTGGTCGAAGCAGAACAGCAACGGAAGTCATTCGGCATGGGACCGATACAGTCAGCCAGCATGGCGGCTACCACAAGCGGTGTGCTCCAGAAGGCAGAGCGCTTGATTGTGAAGCTGGACGAGTCATGTGGCACCTGGCTACCGCCACTGCTGCTGCTGCTACGAGGACGACGACGACTGCTAGTACGACAACTACTACAACATACTACAACAACAACTACTACTAGTGCTACGTGCTACTAAATACTACTACTACTACTGCTGCTGCTGCTACTACTACTACTACTGCTACTGCTACTGCTTTCAATTGGACGCTGTGCGAGCGGGCTCAGCACTTAGCGGGCGATTGCCGCGATGTGCACTCACTTTGGTGTGAAACTGGCTCTGTGATCGACTCATGTCTGAAAACTAAGAAAAACCTNGCTCAGCACTTAGCGGGCGATTGCCGCGATGTGCACTCACTTTGGTGTGAAACTGGCTCTGTGATCGACTCATGTCTGAAAACTAAGAAAAACCTGGAAGTAATTGGTCGAGAAGTCGGGGAATGCAACCCTTGGGAACCGATCCACGCCATGCTGCACCGTACGACTTTGGGCCGTCATGCACTTGAGGCTTTGTGCCCATCTCGTCCGAACAGGGTTGCCTGTAACGGATGCTCCGTATCCCAGTGCGACCGTCAACCCCGAGAGGGATCAAAAGACCTCCACATGACAGGACCACGGTTGGGTCACCAGCGAGGCCGTGGCGGCTCGGTCGAAGTACCTGCATTGGCTTTGGCAGACTTAGTCATATGCAGCTCATGCTAAATGCGCTGNAAGACCTCCACATGACAGGACCACGGTTGGGTCACCAGCGAGGCCGTGGCGGCTCGGTCGAAGTACCTGCATTGGCTTTGGCAGACTTAGTCATATGCAGCTCATGCTAAATGCGCTGCGTGCAGGAGAGCTGGCGCGGTTGAGCAGACTGTCTTATGCACAGGCAGAGTGGTGGCGGCTGCGCAAAAAGACCACTCTGCGCAGCTGTCACACCAGACAGGTCTGCGGCTGGAGCAAGGCCAACTGCTCCTCGTGCAACAGAAAGCCCTGAGTGAGCTCGGCAGTGGTGAGAGGCTGTACTGCCCCGCCAGTCCACTGCCTGCCCATTGGGCCCGCCTGTGCGCATTGCTCCGCCTGAGGGAGCGGCTGGGTCTGCCGGTGGCGCCATAGGGGCGTCTTGCGAGAGCCGGGAGTTGTGCCGACCAGGTTTGTACTCGGGGCTTTTGACTTTTCAGACATGGTGGATCACAACCTCAAAAGCTGCGGGCAGGCCTGCGCATGCCTAAAGCATGCTTGGCCTTGACGTGGGGCGGGCCATGCCCACCTGTTGTGGGGTCCGGCCTTCCCACGCACAGGCACCCCTCGGTGCCACGATACATAACTGCAACTTGTTGGGGGTGAGCCAGTGTCACTGATGCTTGACTAGAAAGAGGAGGTAGCATCCCTCCGCTACTTGCTTGCGATCTGAGGCCGTGGCGGGTTTGGGCCGGACAGCATCATCGCCGACGTAGCGCACTCCCCGGCCTGGGTAGAACCAGAAAGGCCTAAAGTGGCCTGCGTTCAGGGTGTTGCCGATGTGGTATATGCCTGATCTGACCTCATAAGTGTGCCAATCCCTGGTCTGCGCGGCCCCCACGTAGGGAGGCTGAGGCGCTGGCGCAAATCCAGCGGCCTAATGTTCTTCACGCCATTTGTCCAGCGCGCAATGACAATTGGCAAGATGTCCGGGGCCCATGCCAGCGCCCTCTGGTAAATGTGGTTGTACCAAGCGGTGCATGCTTGCTGTAGTGTGACACAGACCCGGGTCAGCGGCAACACAAGAGGTGTGAGACCTTGGTCCTCAGCTTCCGGGAGGCCATCCGTGCGACCCTGCCAGTC